>CAXIVR010000001.1:1404062-1526562 GCA_964035755.1 Teleogryllus oceanicus
CCGAAAATTGTACTCGGTTGCAGGCACCGCCAAACTACTTATTGCAGATGTTCAGGGCGGACTGCAGCACAAGTCGCACACTTTTGTAGTACTCCCTGCGAATTCTATTTTATTGTGTCGTTCGAGATGTTCACACATTCTTCAATACCCCGATATTTGTAAGTTTTGCCTTTTTCAAGTCTCTTGCATATATATCATTGGTCAGCGTGCTCGCTTTCCATGACGCGACTTGGGGTGCAATTCCCGGTCGGGCAAGAATGCAGGGTGCGTTTTCGTTGCAATGTCCCAGGATATGGTGCTGTGCGATGAGAAAACTCACTTCTCAGGTTAAGAAGAACAGAACACGGTGTAGGGACTAACAACACGTACCTCGTGTGGACTTTGCTAACCATACGTACCTCGTAACCCATGGACGCAAGACCGGGCCGCCGCTGGTAGGCCCAGGCTTCGTCAAGTGCTATTGCGCCATGGGTGTACACACACCAACAAAGTACACACACCTAGTTCAAGATATTGAATCACAGTACGAATATCATCATCAACGCTCTCTGACGTCACTTTTCCTATCTTTAAATTGGCATTTGAACATTTGTCAAGAAAAAATTTCATGCAGTTGTCATTGCTAAAATAATCCACGATATTCAAAATTTGGGAGTGAATCGCTTCATTCTTATCAAACTCTTTAAGATCAACCATGCAAAACAAATGTGATACTAGTCTTTCTTCACCATGAAGCTTATTGTTAAAGTCAATGTCTTGATAGTGGAAACAAAACTAATGCATAACAGAATAGGAAATAGCAAGTCTTGAAAACTTCCTCTGTTATTCTGAATACTTCTTGTTTCTACTACTTCCTTACCGCTGTGTATTAGGGACTTTATTCTAGCCTTGTAAAACTCAAGAAGTCTAGAATGAAATCGATAGATCTTCAGGGTCTTCAAAATTCATTCGTGTGGTACACTGTCAAAGGCCTTCTGATCATTAATTCAAGCCACGCTTAAATCACGTTTTAGTTTCCTTACATCATTTAAGATTACTTTATTTGGCAGTATGATTTCTTTATGTAGTATCCAATCGAAAGGCAAGAATTCATAAAACAATTTTATTCAAGACTAGATACAATTGCCGAAGTTCCGTATCACCAGAAGAATGTACCAAAAGCGAAGCTGTGTTATCGTTATCCAGAAGAAGTCTCCAAATCAGGCGAGTCGTCAAATATCCACAAGGGAGTTCCACTTTCGTTGCACAGGTCGTCGTCGTAGCTGATCTCCACTCCTCGCTCACCAAGTTACTCGTCAGGATCCAGTCACTAACACCGTCCCTCGCTATCTGCCCTGGCGTCGGGTCAGATCCCTCCTATAGCCCGCTAGGGCTAGCGGCCCGCCGACTAGCTGCGGAGTAGGGGCGGTGGCGAGTCCCTACCCGCTTGCTCGGGCATGACGGCCGCGCGCGGACAGTCCAGGCCGGCTCGCACCGGTCGCCTTCCTCTCCCGCCAGGGGCGGTAGCGCACCGCTGACGTCACTCGGCGGCGGCTCCTTCAAATGCGTGCGGGCGGTCACGACACTTTACAACCATAGGGACCTTTACGACATGCTTTCTGTTTAACTGGCATCATATTGTTTTATCAAGATGTTGTTTTGTTAGCCGTGTCTGTAGTTATAATTCTGTACAATATGCAAACAAGTGATTGGCTTATAGATCTCCACCAAGGAACCGTCTCCCGTTTTAGATGGCAGATACGTGATGCCGCGTGTGGGAATTCCTTTGGGTTTCATAAAATTTTACTAAGAACCTTTGCTAAATGATAATGTAATGCTGTTAATTTCTTAATCCAATAATTCAGAATCTTATGAATCCCGGGGGATTTCCAGTTTCCTATGTCCTTCATTGCTTGGAAGAGGTCCATTTCCGAGAATTCATGAACATGTTCCGCTGCTCCCTGAAGTTCATCGGCAGCATCAAATTGAGATTGGAGCCAATATGCGTCTTTATTGTAGGATTTGATTTCTTTCCAGATTCCTGCCCAAAATGTTTGGACGTTTGGACAACTTTTGAAGGACAATATTGTCCTTCGGTTTTTGAGTCAGATTGCGAAAGGATATCTTCGCGTCTGTTTCAAACAACCGACTCTGTACACGGAAATCTACTGTACGTTTGTTACGTCTATTGCATTGAGCACATTCTTGGATTTTCACTTTTAGTTTCTCAGCTGCCATTAGCGTTGTTATGTCATTTTCAAAGTGGTATTTTTGTTTAACACGGAGTATTTTTCGTTGAACTTTAGGGGTGTGCGTTTATTTAGAAGATGCCTTGGCTAAGAGTGACATTTCACCCTGAGTGTCGTCTATCTCCTTCGTAATTACTTACTCCCCTTACAAGCACACTTACACTAACAAGCACTACACTACCACATATGCCGGGAGATCGGTCGAGAGCTAAGAGCTTGTCCCGGCTGGGGCGGTGTCCCGCTGGTGAGAGAGTCCTGGTTAGGGGGAAACCCCACTAGCCGACGGTATGTCGGCGCCGGATCTCGCCGTCAGGCGGGCGAAGATCACCGCCATCTCCCGCGAAAAAACATGCACTACACTAACGGGACTAATTACCAAAGCAGCTGACGCGCCCGGAAACATGAAAAAATCAATCAATCAATCGTATGAAAGGGAATGTAGGAAAAACAACTAATTGTATTACTTTGCTTTCTATCGTGCAGAAAGTCTTTCAATGAATTGCATTCAGTATTTTCCAAAATTTCAATAAATTTCAAAATGTTGGACTCTATGGTAATGTATGCATTGTGTTCGGAGTTGATTAATTTGTACATATTCTGGAACAACAATCTTCGTCGTTGATTCTATATAACTTTGACACCTCTATAGCAAACTTTGCTTTAAGTGCTATCTTTATTTCAGTTACATCAACCTCTGTAACAAGATATAGCTTTTCGTCAGCATGTTGGATCCAACAAGACAGATTAAAATTATTCTCATTAAGGACGATTAGAAGTTCCCAAGGGGCATTTTCTGCAGACAAAATAGTATGCAGTCTAAACAAAGGTAAAATAAATATAGTGTAAAAAAATCCATCACTTCATTTAAAATTAATTATTCCTTTATAAAGTTCAAGAATATTTTAATAATTATTCGCCATAGTAAATGAAAATATTGTGATTTTTGTGATTGATTACTTGCAATTAACTCTAAACAGAAGATAAGTCATTAAATTATTATGACCTGTTGTGGAATTTTCGAATGAAGTCACCTTAAGGGAAAGGTCGCGTAACACATTATTCATAGATTCCATCTAGGGCATAATGCTCACCAAACCGCAAGGCACAATATTTCTGTTAAACTCATGAATTTTGTAAGTTAGGACTATAGTCCTTTCATGATCAAGACAGTCTTGTCATAAACCTGCCCATTTGTGTGATTTGTTGCAGGGAAAAAATGCTGACCAAGCCGTTGGACCCAACTGGTACTGAATTAATCATTATCATTGTGATTGAGGAATAGTCCATCCATACAGGTGTCTCAGAATAAATGTTAGAAGCCTGAGTGGATCGTAGAGGAATATAAATTAAACACATTTTTAAATGCACATATGGTGAGAAATATCATTAAAAAGTTTACACATAAGACATTTTCCCCTGATGATATTTAACGCAGTACGCTGGTACTCTGCAGGAGCAAGAAGTATACTGACTGCGTCAGAACTCATAGTTGCAAAAAACAGGCCTCGATCATATGCCTACCAATCAAGGGCAATATTGTATACGTTAAACTTTGTAATATGAGATTTTCTCCAAACGTTTAAATGCGATCATTTTCAACCCTCCAGAAGCCCTTGAAATTCATGACTTTTATTCTGAGACACCTGTAATTATATTATTGTAAAACCTACCTGCCAAATTGTAAGTGATTGTGATATTTTTAGTGTTAAAACACTGAAAAAATTAAAGATATAATAATTGTTGACATATTCCAAACAAAAAATAGTTCTTACTTTGTAGTGCAACCTAATATAATTTATTGTAGTTTTTAGAGCGGCAGCACATTATTTCATATTTTTGTGTCATGCTTGATAATCCAAAGCGCAATAACGTTAGATTCGAGAAAAATATGAAAATTGTGATCATTACTCTTGACAGGTAGTAGTCGAGCAAATATTCAAATTATGATTGTATGTTAGAATATAATATTATAGCTTGCTCAAAGGACTACTCGGATTATCACTGCCAAATTCTTTGAGTGTTCATTAACTTCGAATAACTGAAAACGTTGAAACTAGTTCAAATGACAATTAGCTGATTACCACTTATTGCTTACTATTTTGCAAGTATTGTACTTCTGACTAAGGTTTTTGTAAACTGCATTGGAAATATAAGCCATAATAGAAAATTTAATGATAGGATCATTGCAAATGATCACTAATGTTCAAAATCTCAGAGAAAAAAATAAATACATTAATTTCTTGTTGGTATATGAAATTATTTTTATTACAATTACAGGAAATAGTTTTTCTGTTTCTTTATTTACGTCAAAAGCAGTTAAACTCTGCGTGACGTGCTACGGGGGGAAGTAGGTTTTGTGCACGTTTTCATAATTCTGTGATCCCTACCCTAAGCCATATACTACTTGAATATAGAAATATTTTTTGCAAGGATTGTTAGCAAAATATTCACTCCAATGTCTTCTTCTTCAAGCATTAGAACATTCGTTCCGTTGCGTCTCATTATCACTCCAATGTAATAAAATATATTTTCAAGGATAAATTAACTACAGATTTGGGCTCTTATTACTCATCGTGTTCTTCCTAAAGGAATAATACTTCCTGCCGCGACAACATCGAGAACGATAATTTGAATAACTCTATTTCCCACAGAATTCTAGAAGACGTGCACAAATAATGAAGTTATATACGTGTGTGTGTGTGTGTATATATATATATATATATATATATATATATATATATATATTGTAATGGGACAGTCGCCCACGTATGGCATCGACGAGTTATGGATTTAAATTGTATTTTCAAACGCATGTTAAAATGCGTAGTGAAAATGCTAGTCCCAAAGGCAGCAGGAAAAGGGACGTTTCCCGTTACCTGCGCGTCGCCGGTGCGGGTGAGCAGGCCCTCCTTTGTTAAAGCTCTGTGAAGGGGCGCGCCCGTGACGTTAATGGAATTTCCGGCCGCCGCCGACCAGCTCCGGCGATTTCGGCGAAATTCTGACGTAGAACAAATTCCATTGAAGACGCTACTTCATAGCGTCAACTGCCACGTCGACATAGCCACGATTGGCCACCCCATGTCGCGTGATGTCGCAGGCCAATGGGTGTCAATATCGCGTGGACGCGATCATGTGACCCCGTAGAGCCACGGAGTTCCGTGTAACGAGAAGTTTTGGTCTTCTGGTTTGAACAGCGGTAGAGAGCAGACCTTTCTCTGGTTTGAACAGCGGTGGAGAGCAGACCTTCTGGTTTCGGTCTTCGGCCACGCGTAAGTTAACGCACATTAGAACTTTGCCTCGGATGAGCAAGTATGCTTTAGCGACACTCAAGGACGGGCGACGACCCAAGGACACGAGCCGCCGTTCCCGAGTTGCAGCACACCGCGCGAAGAGCCGGCGTTGCTATCGCCGCCGCCATCTCCCCGGCGTCCATTCAGGCACCTGGCCATCGCGCTGGTCGTGAGCATTCGACCGCCAGCGACGGCGCCATCCCCTCGACCCCGCCCCTTAACCCGCCGGCGTCCCTCAACGCCCGGGGGGCCGGTCCCCCGCCAGCGCCGGACAAGCCCGCGCTCCCCTGGACTGTCGCTGAGCCGAGTGATGGGCGAATGATTGCTCTACAGTGTACTCTAGACGTAAGTTAGGTTTAAGTCTCTTTTATGTATTCGGCTTCACCGGAATTTTTGATCATCACTTTTGGCAAATTAAATGTAAGTTAGGAAAGAAAATTCTTTTAATTGCGAGTTCCATGCCAATGCTCACGCCACGCATGTTCCCGCCAAATATTTCAGGATCTTCAGTGGGGGTAGCCGGGCAAAGCATTAACCTTCAGCTGGCGCCGGGAAAAAGGTAAGTCGAGGTCAAACCTGGGAACACCTCCATTTGGGGTTATTATAGTTACGGCGTCAAGGTGGGCTGTTACAATACATATATCCAGAAGCAACAGAAGGGGCCTTCTCTGCATATGCTCAAAGTATCAGGGAAAAAGGACGAAAAACCCGACCGAGATGGGGGTCATTGACCCAGAAGCTGCGGTACAATACTTGTTACCGGTTGTTTAGTATTATACAGTCCAAATGGTAAATGATACATTAAATATCATTGTTAAAATTAATATCTCTTTTCTTTTTGATGCTCAATACAGTATCTAACTGTATAGAAACAGTTATGCAGCGGAAGATATTTTAATTGAGACTTAAACTTTTGTATGAAATTCAATCGTGCAAAGTGTTGTAAAATAATGTTTACTTTAAATAGACAACTAATTACTAAATCGAGTAAATTGTGGACATCAGCATTAACTGAAAATAATTCCTTTATGTAAGTAATTTTGACAAAATTCACTCATTCGTAAATCAAAAGACAAGACTAGATTAATAAAGAGACACTTACAAGAATCACGTGATGGGATTTGCTTATTATCCGTACAATTCTTTTTTGTAATCTAAAAGTCTGGGTGCTATAAGATGTTTTTTTTTTTCAGAATATTATGCCATATCTCAGGTGAGAATGAAGACTCGCGAAATATACACGAGAAAAATGAACGCTGACCTAATCTGAGAAAATTCTGAAAGCATGGCGTAATGAAATTAATTTTGTCTTCAATTCAAACGGAATGGACGTTCCATTTCACGTTTGACTGAATTGAGACACCCAAAATGTTAACATAACATCAGTCAATTAAACAGCGTTAATTTTCAATGAAATTCAGAATATTTTAAATAGAACACTCAATTGAAATCTTTTTTATTTACTATTTATTTGTTATTACGGAACCAATTTGAAACATCTGATAACGTATTATTCACGGTTTCCTTATTGCAACCAATAGGCATTAGAAGCTAATGCGTATCCTCCGCAATGAAAACTGTTCTTCCTTCCGGATCGTCGAGGGCATATCGTTTACATATAGTAGAAAGACAATGGGACCTAAAGTTGATCCCTGCGGGACTCCACATGCAATTGGTAAAGAATCGAAGATATGTGAACATAATGTTCCATCATTCCAGTAAGATATTTTTACTATTTGCGATTGTTGTTTTAGGAACGAACATAACAAATCTAGAGCAATATCACGGATTCCATATGAAGGTAATTTTGAAAGTAAAATGTTATGATTAGATCCGGAAGTTTGGCAAAATGCCTTTTTATAATTGTTACGATTTTATGACTTTTAACAATAGTCATAGTCAATAGTCACTTAATTGTACTTCTGAAGTTGTTTCAGCAGATATTCATTTTGCTTTTTCTTGTCTATTTTAGCTTCTGATGCCTATTTTGGGCATTTTGCCTATTTCTGCCGTTTCTTCCTTACTTGTGGCCTTTTCTGCCTTTTTCGTTATTATTATACCTTTTCCCTCCTGACCCCTACTCTATCAAGTTACAAATATACCTGCAGTGCTGGACAACATGAACTCGTGTATTGTCTTTCCTGTTGTCGCGGAGGCTCCAGGTTCAGATTGTGTTACAAATCCAAAAAAGAAAGGAAGATTATACCAATGAAGATTTTTGATATTTTCATTGATGCTTATGGACTTCTTCGCTCAAAAGAAATCTCATCCCATATTTGTATATGGCCTCGGATCCCTTTTGAGGACAGAGCTGTCTGTATATGATTATACCCTCAGTTCCCTCTTGTTCTCTCTTCCCTTCTGGCGATTACAAAAGTGCAAAGAACTAAATCTACTATTCCGTTTTTACTGCTACCATTTCAAGATTCAAAAAGGGGTCCACAATAGCATTTCGTAAAGGCGAGGCCGCTAGGAAAAGAATTTCGGAGTCGTCCGCCGGATGGTCAAGAGCGATTAAGATTACAAAGAAAAGGTAAAAATTTGAGTTATCTGATATTACCTTTTTTTAATTTATTTATTTCTACCTGTTCGGCATTTCTGCCTTTCAGGGATGTGAACATTTTACAACATAATTATTGTCATTCCTTCTCACGCTAATTGTCCTGATTGTTACAGGCTGTTTTCAGTGTATACTTTTTAAAAATAAACTATTCTGATGGGCAATTTATACTCGTATCGTCTTTAAATGAAATATTCGTGATTTAATGTTACATTAATGGATGTTGGGAACTAATGCCGTTGAATATTTATGGAGGTCTGAATTTATCCTTGGGAAATCGTGAGCATATTCTGTTTGGTTTAGGGTAGTTTTTGCCAAGTTTGAAGATGGGCGTGGCTGGGGATCCTGAAAGAATCTCGAAAAACTTTTGAGAGGTTTTTAGTATGAATTCTTGTATTGACTCTATTCGTAGTTCTCTGTGAAGTTGCTTGTTACTAATAAACCAGGGAGCCTTAGTAATTTTTCTTAAGCATTTATTTTGAATAATTTGCAGTTTTTCAATATGTGTTTTTGCTGCGTTACACCAAATTGGACAAGCATACGTGATTGTTGGTCGTATTATTGATTTATAAATTGAGGTTCCACATTCAATACTTAGAGCTGATTTAGAGTTTAGTAGGGGATAAAGTTTAGCAATTTTTGCGTAAGTTTTATTTGAAATTGTTTTGAGATAATTGTTTTGATGTGATGTAAGTTGTTAAGTCATTCTGAAGGTTGTCATAAGCGCTAAGAATATCCTCGTGGGCTGTGAATAAGGCGGTATCATCTGCGAATAGAGCAATTTCTGAATCAGCTGGCTTTGGGTATCCGATTTTGGCATTGACAAGATACGTAGAATTGATTCTTACGAGGAAATGACGATCTACTAGAAAGCTGTCAATAATTTTATAGAGGTAGTTTGGTGTACCTAGACGTTGTAGTTTAAATAGTAGTCCGGGGTGCCACATTTTGTCAAATGCCTTTTCAATGTCAAGAAATATTGCTAATGTGTGTTTGTGTTGGTGAAATGCATTAGCCATGAACTCTGAAAGTCTCAGGAGTTGGTGAGTTGTCGAGTGTCTGTTTCTAAATCCAAATTGAGTATTAGGTATAGCCTTTATTTCTGATACATATTTATTTAACCGCGTATATATTAGTTTCTCGAATACTTTGCCAAGAGTTGGAAGTAAACTTATCGGTCTATAGTTGGATGGATTTTGAGGATCTTTTCCTGGTTTCTTGAACGGGAGGATAATAGCAGTTTTCCAATTTTTAGGAAAGTGCCCTAGTCTTAGTGCCGAATTGAAAATGGCAGTTATAGCCGCGGTGCCTTCTTGGTTAGTGCTTTGAGGGTTTTATTACTAATATTATCATAACCTGTTGACTTTCTAGATTTTAATTGATTGATTGTTTTTCTGACTTCGGAAGGTGATATAAACTTGATTTTTTCCGGGACAGTTGCAACTTGTTTCGCTGATTCGAATAAAATGTAATTATTGTACTGGTTGTTGTAAATTGGATTTGGAGTGAAAGTTTCCTGAAAGTGTTTGGCTAATAAATTGGCTTTGTCTTTATCTGAGTATGCGATTTCTGAATCGCTTTTTAGAATTGAGATTTCTTCTTTTTCTTTGGTGATTCGTTTGATTGTAGACCACATTGGTCTGCTGTTAGGATGAATTTGCTTTATTATGTTCTGATATTCAGAATAACGAAATTGGGGCCGGTTTCCAAGCCAAGGTTATGTTTAGTTTTGATTAGATTTGCTATTTTCAATGGTATTGGTTTTCGTATTTTAACATTTGCGTGACATTGTGTTGTTGATTGTTCAATTGTTTTCTGTATCGTTTGTGTTATATCCAGTACTTGCTTATCTAATTCATCATTGGTTTGAATATGACTAGGGTATATTATATTGGTGTCAATTAGCTCCTTAAATTTATTCCAATTAATTCGTCCCAATCTTTCATTACATTGTAATAATTGGGCCAACGGCGAATTGGAGCAGTTTATTTTGATAATTACTGGGAGTGATCCGAGTCTAGTTCGGTCAATACTGTTTGATTTAAGGGCAAATTGAAATTTTTTGTCAATACTATATCTAGTATATCCGGAATAACATTGCTGTTATAAGAATAGTGTGTTGGACACTGGGGGGCCAAAATATGAATATCCTTGGATACTGCGTAGGTAAATAATTTTGTACCGTGGTTGGAAGTGGTATTGCATCCCCATATTTGATTTTTACTGTTTAAATCGCCAGCTAATAATATGCTATTGGTTTTGTTTTTGAAGATTTCATTATAAGCTTTTAGCGGGAATTTTTTATTTGGTGGTTTGTATGCTGCAATTATTTCGTAATTATTGTTGCCTATATTTATTGTTACTGCTGTTGTTTCGAGTTCTGGGGGTTTGGGCGAAATTGTGTTTGTATGATAATTTGTTCAATATAATCTGTTGCCTTTTGATACCGTTTGCGTTCCAGTTCAATATTTTTAGTTCTTGAATTTTATTTGCTATTTTGAAGGATTGGCATCAGCGACTGAACTATGTTATGGATTTGGGGTATTATAGCTGAGATTATTTGGTTTACTATTGTATTAACAAGTTGAATTACGTCAACTTGCGGTTGTGGGCTTGGAGGTGGCCGTGCTGTTTGCCAAGCTGTTAGTTTGCGTTGTGGGAGACCGGGAAAGTTTTCATTATTTAAAAGAATAGGAGGTTGCTCACGTGTTTCAGTTGCCTGGTGCGGTTTACCGAGATTTTTCTCTGAAAGGAATGCTGCCCGTGACCTGCGAACTTCTTGGTACACACGGCAGCCTCGATAATTTGCTGTGTGCCCCTCGCCACAGTTAGCACAAATCGGTTTGGAGTTTTTGGGAACGGTACATTTAGAATAGTGATGCTCACCATCACAACGAACACACCTGGAAGTTACGTGGCAATTAGCCTGAGAATGTCCGAATGACTGACAATTTTTACATTGCACAGGTGAATTACGTTTAATCCTAGGTTGAATTTGAATGATACAGTTCATGAATTTGTTTATATTGTAGATAGATTTAGCTTCTTCAGTCTCTGATAAGTCCATAGCACAAGTTTGCAGTGGTTGTCTTTGTTTATTATATAACCTACAAACTTTAATTACTGGGTAATTGAGCCTTTTGAATTCTTCATATATTTCACTTTCTTTAAGAGATTCTGGTACTCCCTTAAGCATAACTGTAAAGATTTTCGTCGAAGGGTCCCTATATGTATAAAATGACACTGATTTAACTTCACAAAATTTCTTATATTTTCTAAAGTCGTCTATATCGGTGAAGAAAACCTTGATTCCATTCTGTTGTGTTCTAGTGGAAAAGTCGTTTTTAGCTACTGACTTGATATCATCTAATATTATTTTATAGTTTTTACCTAACACATGTATGGGAGGTATTTTCACTACTGGGGTAACATTTATTGGTTCATTTGGAGTTTCAACTTCCGTTAATATTTCATATCTGTTAGCAACTGGCACGCCATACATATCGCGAGAATCGTAAGTTCTTTGTCTTTTAGCAGAGCTCTTTTCCATAATATTTGATTCACTACTTACATTTTTTTGAGTGGGTTGGCTACTTAGCTGCGATAGTGAAGAATGCTGGCTATGCGGAACTTGTTGAAGATTTTGATGTTGTTGCAGCTGAGGAATAATTATGCGTTGCTCATTAAGGTATTGTAGAAATGTTTTTGTTGGTCTTATCATTTTCCATTGTTGCTCTGCCTGAAGTTGTCGGTTTTGTTGCATTTGCTGATCTTCTGCTTGTTGCTGAGCGGATGGATTACACTCGTCCATTTCAATATTTGAATTTTCACCACCGTTTGGATTGTTTAACGTGTCTAAAGCATTTTTAATTGCTTCCGCTGTTGAGACTGAACTTGGATTCATGAACACTGTGAAAGCGTGGAGGGCACTAGCCTGCGCGCGTTAATCACTTGGTTGTCCACTGGGTAATGCTCTGGCCGAGACCAGAGCATATAGTTTTGAACACGTACTGATCGCACTTATTAAATTTTGTATTTAGCACTTTGTAAGTAATCGTTTCACTGCACTCGCCACTTCTAGCACTAGCAACGTGCCCACTGCGATGTGAACTTAAGCTGCGGAGCGCGATATGAACGCGATAAGAGCTACCTCGGCCACGATGTGCTCGCCTCGGCGGCTCGAACTGGAATGATATTACCTGTAGTGAGTGCGAGTTAATTTCGTAACGTTTCCTCGATTGTTCTACTGCAGAGGTAATTCAATGGGATAGCAGTTCCCTCACTAAGCACCTGATGATGTAACAAAACTAGTTATAAAACGTTGTGCAATTGCTGGATTGTCATAAAAAAATTTGGATACTTTTATTTGCAAACATTTATTGACAATCAAGAAGAAATATTGATTAAAAGGTAGTTACCTCCCACGTGAGTGCCAATGTAAATTCTAGAGTTATAATTAAAATGTGAATCATTTAATTATTAACTTTTTACATTAATAACTTTTAAATGGTGATTTTTTAATGCGTATTGTGTTTTGCCCTGTACTTTAGCCAGAATAAATGCCTTTTTTGGATACCTATTTTCGTAAAAATAAATTCCTTTTTGCCTGTCTATTTAGGTAAAATAAATGCCTGAAGTTCCGGACCCTAGTTATGATCAATGACGTCAAAAGATTTTGAAAGATCGAACAATATTGCAATACGTGCTTTGTTTTGATTCATAGATATGGCGACACCTTTAAGAAAAAAATATGTCTATCTTCATAGATTTTGATTTTCGAAATCCATGTTGGAAATCTAAAAACGCATCGTGTTTACTGAGAAAGGTTTCCATTCGTACGTAAATAAGAGTCACTAATATTTTTGAAAAACTGACAGAACAAAAATAAGCGGATAATTTTTAATTTAATTTTTGCTGCCTTTTTTGACGAGCGGCTTATTCTTAGCTGTTTGGAAAATACCCGGAAAAGTTCCGGTGCATAAGGATGCGAATATTTTTTTCAGTTTATCATTTATTTTCAGAATATCAGAATATTTCAGAATAGGGAGTTCCGGAAACGATCATCGTGTCTACAATTTTTGGGGAAATGTCTGATGTTGAATTTTGTTGGTAAAGAACTTTAGAGATAATTTGCAACAATTGTCGAATAATATGGTCTAAAGACTAGTGATGGGTGAACCTGAAGACGATGGTGACTGAAGGTGATGGGGGATACCTGAATTCCTCGATACTCGATTCTCGATACTGTTACATATCTGAGAGCTTCGATACACGATACAATACTACTTTAAAAGCTTAGCAGCAAAATTGGTTGAATCAGAATTGGAAGGATATATTTTATTCTTCACACCTGCATACATGTATGCATGTACTATTTTAATATTTAAAAACTATTGAGATGAACATACATTTTTCAAAGTATTTAAAGATTCTTATTAAGCAAAACTAACATTCTAACCCTTTCTGGGTCCATTCTATTTCTTTTTACGAAATACATTTTACATTGTTACGAAAAGTCATAAGGCAGGCTAAAATAATGAAAAACGATCAGGATATTTTGAACTCAAATAATAAAACAAAAGCAATGTGGAATATAATAAAAAATACTACCAAATCAACTAGAAACCCCGTAGAGAATAACGATATAAATGTGAACGATACGGCAACAGTGGCTAGTCTCTTTAACCAATACTTTTCGAGAACTGCTGCCGATCTCACTAAGGGTCTTCAGGCACAAAATTCAAAAACAGACAGTTCACCCAAAATTTTAGACACAATGTTCGTTTCCGAAACTTCTTCCTATGAAATTCTCAAAATAATCGGTAAACTAAAAAATAAATATTCGTCCGGTTTAGATGAATTCCCGGATTCTTTGTTAAAGACTTGTGCGTATGCCATTATACACCCGTTAACTCACATATTTAATGCATCTTTATGCACTGGAACGTTTCCAGATATTTTCAAAACAGCTAAAATTAAGCCGCTTTTCAAAAAGGTAACAAAATGAAATTCAAAATTATCAGCCCATTTCTCTTCTATCAGTTTTTCAAAATATTAGAGACTTTTTACGTACGAATGGAAACCTTTCTCACTAAACACGACGCGCTTTCAGATTGCCAACATGGATTTAGAAAATCAAAATCAACGGGAAAAAGCTATATTTTCTTTTCTTAAAGATGTCGCCTCATCATTGGATCAAAACGAGGCACCTATTGGATTATTTTTAGATCTCTCAAAAGCTTTTGACGTCATTGATCATGACATTTTACTTTCCAAATTACCTTCATATGGAATTCGTGGTATTGCTCTAGATTGGTTATGTTCGTACCTTAAACAACGATCTCAGAGAGTTGAAATACCTTACTGGAATGATGGAACATTACGTACGCACCTTTCCGACTCCTTGCCCGTTGCATTAGGAGTTCCTCAAGGATCGATTTTAGGCCCTACTCTGTTCCTACTTTACGTATACGATATGCCTCGACGATTCGAAACGGAAGAACGGTTCTCTTTGCGGATGATACGAACATCCTTTGCAATAAAGAAACCGTAAATAGTACAATATCAGATGTTTCAAATTGGTTCCGAAATAACAAATTAATAGTAAACGAAAAGAAAACGGTTTTAATGCAGTTTTCCATTTCAAATAAACAATTCTGTGCTCCATTGAAAATGAACAGTGTACCATTGACTGATGTTAAGGCAACAAAATTTTTAGGTCTCTCAATTCAGTCAAACCTTAAATGGAACGTCCTTTAAAAATTAAAAAAGTACCATTGACTGATGTTAAGGCAACAAAATTAAGTTCATTATGCTACGCGTTCAGAATTCTTGCAAATTCAGTCAGCCTTCATACTGCTCGTTGTGTATACTTCGCGAATGTTCATTCCGCCTGATATATGGCATAATATTCTGGGGAAATACATCTTATAGCTCCAAGACGTTAGATTACAAAAACGAATTGTACGAATAATAACAAATACCACCCACGTGATTCTTGTAAGCCTCTCTTCATTAATCTAGGAATTCTACCATTACCGTGTCTTTTATTTACGAATCAGTGGTTTTGTCAAAAATGACTTGCTCAAGGGCGGGAATATATTTTCAGAAAATGCCGAAGTCTATTACTATAACACTCGACGTAGAAATCATATTCATCAGGTGACAGTATCAACAGCTCATTACAAAAACTTCACATACAATACATGTACATTATTTTACAACACTTTGCCAGATGACAAAATTAAACAATAGAAAAGTTTTTTGCTGCATAACTGTTTCTATACAATTGGCTATACTGAGCATCACAAGAAAAGTAACATTAATTTTAACAATGATACATAATGCATTATTTACCATTTGGACTGTATAAATGAGTATAAACAACCTGTAACAATTATTGTACTACAGCTTCCGGGTCAATGACCCCCATCTCGATCAGGTTTTTCGTCCAGTTTCCCTGATCCATTGAGCAAATGCTGAGATGGCCCCTTGTTTTGTTTTTTGGACATAAACGTAACTTCACTATGTGGCACGTCTTCTAGAATTCAGTGGGAAATACAATTAGTCAAATTATCGTTTCCATGTTGTCGCGGCAGGAAGTAATAAGAGCCAAAATTTATTGCTTATTTATCTTTGAAAATAGATTTTTACATGGGAGTTTTTGTTTTTTCTCCTTTCAAAATTCAAAATTTATTGCTTATTTATCTTTGAAAATAGATTTTTACATGGGAGTTTTTGTTTTCTCCTTTCAAAATTCAAAATTTATTGCTTATTTATCCTTGAAAATAGATTTTATTACATGGGAGTTTTTTTTGTTTTTTTTCTCCCTTTCAAAATTCAAAATTTATTGCTTGTTTATCCTTGAAAATAGATTTTATTACATGGAGTTTTTTTGTTTTTCTCTCCCTTTCAAAATTCAAAATTTAAGTAGTATATGACTTAGTGTAGGGATCACAGAATTTTGAAAATGTGCACACAATTCACTTTTCCCCATAGTACGTCATACGCAGTTTTTAACTGTTTTTTTGACGTAAAATAAATAAATAAATAAATAAATAAATAAATTTTTTTTGTCACATATGAATCCAGCTGTACTGGAAAGTCTCTCCGAAAACACTGTAGCTGAAGGAATGCACAGGTATCGAACAGCCCTTTTTCTTAAATTGGGGAGAATCACTTTGTTTTTCCAGTAAGATAGTACATTTGCATCAGGAGGAAGAAAGTCCGCACATTTAATTCATCTTCTTTTGCTGTGGTTTCGTATACACAGCATGATATTTCGTTGTCACTCTTCAGAATATTCCTATAATGAGACCACATGTCATTGCATTTTCGGGGGTTCAGTAGTTGAGGATGCCTATAAAATAAATTAACAATTAAAATTTTGAAAATAAATGCTTGTTAATTTGAAATTTTAATGTAGATAATGAAAATGAGTTATTCGGAATCATAACAGTGATTTAATTTTTTTTAACTACTGAAATATCGGAGAATCGAAATCGTGATTAAAGGGTTATTATTTTCTTGTGGGCATGGTGTACCTAGGTTCAAGATGTTTAATTAACTCCTTGAATCTATTGTCCTCGCTTATCTTTGCGTATCATGTAAGCAAATGTTCTTGTTAATGCTTTTAAACGGTTGTCTCCTGATTTAAATTACTTTGTGGCCAAAAAATCAATGCGTGTTGGTCAACTTGTGATGGAACTTGATGATCTTGACAGGACAGAGCATGGGTCATTAACATTAATACTACCCGGTGTATTGATGTAACTTTTTTTTTAATTACTAGTATTGTGTGATTTTCCACCCAGCGACAATTTTTTTACAGCGACATTTTCCACCCAGCGACAATATTCTTCAAATAGCACGATTGTCATATTTCGAGTCCTCTAATAATTCCACACTTCACTCTTTTTTTATGGAATGCACTAATCTAGTCGTCTATCGGTCACTTTAAAATGCAGAACTGAACTCATGAGCTTCGTCAGATGCCTCCGTGGTGGGCTGAGGAGGGGAGTATCCCGGAAAGAAACGCTGTCATCGAGCATTGCTTATCGCGCCTGTCGTCACTAGATTGCCGGGATCTCGCAAGGAAGCGTTTCCCAAAGCTGAACTGGTCGCGAATTGCGTGCTATCTCAAGAGATGGTGACGCGCGCGAGTGGGATAAAGAGCGGCACGGCGCTCGGACTTTGCAGCGTTGGGGAACTTCAAGGATTGTAAGTGAAACCGAACCGACGGACACTTCCTTGTTGCTAACAGAAGAAAAATAGAAGAAAGACGAATGTAAAGAAGACAATTCTTTCGTAAAATCAGAAGAGACGGGGAATGGCATAAATCATTAAAAGTGTCGAAAAATTATCGAGTCGTTTTCCGAAAGTATCGATCGCTATCGATACCCCCTGAGTATCGAGGGTATCGAAGTTTCGAAAGTATCGAGGACCCATCCCTACTAAAGACACTAGATATAGTTGCCGGATCGATCACATCTCTGTCGCTTTCTTCTAAAACAACATTCTCTGCAAGGTTTCTAGTTGATTTGGTCGTATTTTTTACTATATTCCACATTGCTCTTGATTTGTAATTTGAGTTAAAAATATCTTGATCATGTTTCATTATTTTAGTGCGCCTTATGATTTTTCTTAACAATGATTTGTATTTTTTAAAGTAGAGGAGAAAATCTTGGAATACGCTATAATGCTTAGAAATAAAAGAATTCTCTTGTTTTTACATGATGTCTTAATACTTGGTGTTATCCAAGAATTGCTTTTCCGTGAAATATTTAATTTTCTATTTTGCAGAGAAATGCGAGTGTTACAATGAAATGAAAGCGTTGAAGAAAAAAAAAGAATTATATGTATCGATTGTGTCAACCGTATTGTAAACCGCGTCCCTGCAGCAAGTAATCAATGAATAATTTTAATGTACTATTTTATTTTCCTTTTTTATTTTCTATTATATATTCTATTTCTATTTTATATTCCTTTAATATTATTAATTAATTCTTCATTATTAATCCTTTAATATTATTAATTTTAATTTCAGTTGTATTATTTATTTTGTTATTCCAGTCTGTGTATTCTAAGGTGTTGAATGTAAAATTTATTAAAAGGTTCAACCAAACTGAATATTACCAGCGGTAATACACATTACATAAGATGTGTTATCACTGTGATTGGCGACTTCATGCAGGGGCTGTTTTATTTCCCCACTTATTTCTTACGAAGTAAAGAGAAAATATTGTAATTTGTGCTGTAGCCTAAAATGGTGATTTTTCGGCCCAAAAAACCCTTATTGTAGGTCCTTCATATCAAGAATTTAGTTCATGGCAAAACGTATGTCTGTGAAAAACAGTAATCTAGTGTATTTATTTATTTATTTATTTTATTTTACGTCAAAAAAACAGTTAAAAACTGCGTATGACGTGCTATGGGGAAAGTGAATTGTGTGCACATTTTCAAAATTCTGTGATCCCTACACTTAGTCATATACTACTTCAATTTTTAATTTTTGAAAGGGAGAAAAAAAAACAAAAACTCCCATGTAATAAAATCTATTTTCAAGGATAAATAACAATAATTTTAATTTTGAAAGGGAGAAAAACAAAGAAAAACTCCCATGTAATAAAATCTATTTTCAAAAATAAATAGGCAATAAATTTTGGCTCTTATTACTTCCTGCCGCGACAACATGGAAACGATAATTTGAATAATTGTATTTCCCACTGAATTCTAGAAGACGTGCACAGAAAATGAAGTTACATTTATGTCCAGAAGCAAAACAAGGGGCCATCTCAGCATTTGCTCAATGGATCAGGGAAACTGGACGAAAACCTGATCGAGATGGGGGTCATTGACCCGGAAGCTGTAGTACAGTAGTTGTTACAGGTTGTTTATACTCATTTATACAGTCCAAATGGTAAATAATGCATTATGTATCATTGTTAAAATTAATGTTTCTTTTCTTGTTATGCTCAGTATAGTCTCTAATTGTATAGAAACAGTTACGCAGCAGAAACGATTTCACTTGGGATTTAAACTTTTCTATTGAATTTAATCGTTTAATGTCATCTGGCAAAGTGTTGTAAAATAATGTACATGTATTGTATGTGAATTTTTTGTAATGAGCTGTTGATACTGTCCCCTGATGAATATGATTTCTACGTCGAGTGTTATAGTAATAGACTTCTGCATTTTCTGAAAAATATTCCGCCCTTGAGCAAGTCATTTTTTACAAAAACACTGATTCGTAAATAAAAAGACACGGTAATGGTAGAATTCCTAGATTAATGAAGAGAGGCTTACATGAATCACGTGGGTGGGATTTGGTTATTATTCGTACAATTCGTTTTTGTAATCTAAAAGTGTGGGAGCTATAAGATGTATTTCCCTAGAATATTATGCCATATCTCAGGCGGGAATGAACATTCGCGAAGTATACACAACGAGCAGTATGAAGGCTGACTGAATTTGCAAGAATTCTGAACGCGTAGCATAAAGAACTTAATTGTGTGTTCAATTCATTTAAATGGACGTTCCATTTAAGGTTTGAGTGAATTGAGAGACCTAAAAATGTTGTTGCCTTAACATCAGTCAATGGTACACTGTTCATTTTCAATGGAGCACAGAATTGTTTATTTGAAATGGAAAACTGCATTAAAACCGTTTTCTTTTCGTTTACTATTAATTTGTTATTTCGGAACCAATTTGAAACATCTGATATTGTACTATTTACGGTTTCTTTATTGCAAAGGATGTTCGTATCATCCGCAAAGAGAACCGTTCTTCCGTTTCGAATCGTCGAGGGCATATCGTTTACGTAAAGTAGGAACAGAATAGGGCCTAAAATCGTAATCGTAAAGTGTAGTTAATGGAATTTTCCCCGATCGATTTCGCCGCACTCGAGGGTCTGCGAATTTGAGACGGATATTTTTATTTGTGAAAGGCACTTTACATAAAGCCTCAACATTTTCAGATTTTTTTAAAATTGCTCCAAATTTTGAATTCTCTAATAGAAGAAAACACTTGGCTACAAATGACGCAGTCTCATTTTCTTTGAACTATGATTTTTTGAAAATTGCTAAAGTTAAATATTTTTTCTGTCTTCATACAACCTCAATACATAAGATAGTTTTTCTTAATGAAATCTGTTCATTAAAAGTAGATGTTTAAATAAGGCCATGTGCAATTTTTTTCAATATAGTATGGGTATTTTTCGAGTAATTTTGAGTTAAATAGATACCACTTTTGGAAATTACGTTAACCAGATTTTCGGAAATCTGTACATATTTACTTATGCTTTTCTACTCCATCTTATTCAATTTTCATCAAAACCATTGAATTTTCCAAAATCGCATATGCCGGTTAAGTCAACTCAGGCGTTCAGTGTCGTGTTTAGGACAGTGGCTTGCTAAATATTGTGTTCCAAATTACGCTGCGCTCCTGTTATGTAATAACGTGACACATTTGTACACTGAAAAACACATACAATTTCTCTTTGAGATATAAAATGGAACTAGGGATCATTTATGGGGGTAACAACTTTGTGATAATAATGAATATGTGAAATCAATATGGAATGTTTTAAAAAACAAAACAAATTTATTAATACCATGACTATAGTTACAATCATGTAACTCCTTAATCTATAACATATCACAACGAATTATTTCTTGTAATTTGTAATGGAATAATGAAAATGCTATCAATTTCCTATCTTAATGAATTTCACAGGCACACAAAAATTGTTGTCAGACCCAAAGACTTGACTCATATTTCTCTGTGTATGTCGACGCGGTGATATCGAATCTGAAGTTGAAATTACGTCACGACCCTCCGGTTTTTTTAATCGCGGAAAGACGTCGTGACTTTGTATTTTTTTGCTTTCGGGGGTTGTTAACAGACCCAAAGAGTTTACACATGTTTCTCTATCAACGTCGACGCGCTGAATTTGAATGTGCTGCCAGATTTATGCCATCACCCTCTAGTTTTTTTGAAAAACTTTTTTCAAAAAAACTGGAGGGTGGTGTCACAATTTGGCTTCGGATTCGGATTAATCTATATATAATAAATAAAGAAACATGTGTCATGTCTCAGGTCTGACAACTTTTGGGTTCTGTAGAGTATAATGCTACAAGCCACAAAAATCTAGTATTCCCATGTTTTTCACGATTTATAAAAACTTGAAAATGGTGGCGCAATAATTCTGACTTCAGATTCGGAATCAGCGCGTCGACATACATAGAGAAACATGCATGAAGTTTTTTGGTCTGCTGTTTTTATGTGCCTGTGTTATTAATCACATATTAATAACTACTGCTTATGAATTCTTTACTACTCTCTTTTAAACCTTTCTTATGATCATTTTTTTTGTGTAAGTGCACGAATCACAGGTGTGAATTCCTTTAACTGGGAAATACCATATTTAAAAAAGTAGAAAAAGAAATCATAATTTTTACTGACAATACCCTTTAACATTAAAAGAAGGCAACATGACCATTGACACCTTTCACATTACTCTTTGGGAATTACAATATACAAAAAAAAACTTTTTTATTCATTACCAATTATACCAGGAAACATTAATAAAACTTCCCTATATTGAATATTACACCATCATGGCCACCTATACGTCTAATTAATCGCCCTTGTTTGTAAGATTATTTAGTCCAGGTAACTTGTCATTCATGATTATGTACCATCCCCAATAATAATCTTTTATCATTTCTTGTCTTGTCGCCTCGAATCTCTTCGTCCACCGCGCCTGCACGGCTCGGGAGAGTCCGGCGCTACTCGGGATCGTCCGCTGGCCACTCGTTCCTCCTTGTTCCGCTCCCGCGACATCTCAGAGCCCAGACTCCACAATTATCTTCACTTTCACGCACATTTGGCCCTGCGCCGACCTAAAACTTTACGTACTGTCTAACAATACATCATTTTGTTCTGGTAACGTCCCCTCGTCCATATAATTATGATTTGGGCATTCACGAAATGACAATGCTTAAAACGTTCTCTGTGTTAAATTGCTTTACACCATCACTGTTCAATACTCGTCATTGTTGAAATAACCTTGCATCACACCAGGGAATAGTTGTCTATTAAGCCCACATACACGCCCTGATGTAGATATGTGGCGCTTATTCATTACTGTATTCACTGCTACATGTGTCCGATCATTTGTAACACTAATCAATCTCGTTATGAAATCCTTTTATACGTCTGCACATAACACACTCATAAAACAACAATCCTTCTTGCCATCACTGGTACACTACCGGTATTCATTGTCACTACCTTGCACGCACCTCTTTATATCAGAATATACAACGTCCTTCGTGCTCGCCACTCGGCGTCCGACGGCTGTCGTGTTAGACCTGGCCTCGCACCTATCGCTCACGCCGACCACAGTGGAGTTCGCGCAATTCCAAGATATTGTATTTGCTTTTTATTTACTTACTAATTAAGAGACCATTGGGTCTCAACCTGAGTTCGAATCTCAGCGTGAAAAACATTTTTTGCGGTTTGTAAACAATTTTGCTGATTCAATTGGTGCTACTTTTTGGGAGAAAGATTTTGTGATTTTGTTGGCAGTTTTTTTGCAGTTGCAGATAACAAAATTTAAATATCTTGATTATTAAAAATAATTGAAAGGAAACAAATAAGGTAATGTATTAATACTAAGCAAATACATTATATATGTCATATATGCTCCTGGAGATTCGTCGCTGGCATATTCTCCCCTTAACAGTTTCCAAAAAAAGGAACTGATTTAATTTCCAAATGCAACTTTCACCACATATCCCATTGCAGATATTAGGAAATAAGTGCCTTATGTCAGCGTTCTATTGTATTGGATGATGTATACATCATTACATCCAGTACCATAATTTGAAAATAACGAGTTCGGTGTATTTTGGTGTAGAGGTAACTTAGAAACTGATGACAGAAAATTGTACGTCTGGAATAGGCCCAAGTACGTTCTTCGATGTGTATAATATTCTACTCGCGTTTTGACCTAAAAATTAACCTCATTAGTGAATTCAATGCTTAGTGTAGTTTCAAATTAATTTCTCCCATTACGTTGGAAAGTAGAGGCGAAAGGTAACCAAGAAGCTTCGGCTCTTTCTCCGAGATAGAAAGAGAAACATAGAGATACAGAAAGCCTAGAAAGATTTCTACAGTATAGGTCATGCTGAAAAAGTAAAAATCCCCGGAACAGGTGTGACAAAGGTGATTGATTGGTTGATTTTTTTTATTCTCGAGCGCATCGGCTACTATCCGGTAATTTCTTCCGTAAGTGGTGTGCGTGTTGGTGGCGGTGTTCCCCTGGCACTTAAGAACCCGTCACACGTCGCCTCTGTGTTTTCCTCTTCTAGTATTCCCCTTCCTTGCGAGGCCCGATTCAACCGTGACATGCTCTAAGCCCCCGACTGTTCTCTCCACATAATTTATCTCACAAAGAGTAGAGCTTGTTCGCGCGCGCGCGTGAGTGTAAGGGGAGAGAAAAGGGCAAGGATGATCGTGGAAAGATTTCGCGAGGTCCGTTTCCTGATCACAGAAAGCACGAGAAACTACCGATCTGAACCACCTTCCGCTAAAATTCTCCAGACTGACTGACCGGGAGCGGTAGCTCAGTGCGTCAATTGATGTCACTGCAGCGCCTCTGACTGGGAGGAATCCTAGGTTTGAGTCCTGACGGCGGCAGGATTTTCGACACTAGCTTTTCAGCTAGGTCGAATTCAGTCGCTCTCTGGAGGAGAATTCTAGCGTCTGGCTGCTCCGATTGGTAGTTTTGCGAGGTTTCCCCAGGCGATCAGGCGGTCTCCGACCAGGCGAATGCCGGAGCAGTACCGTACCGTATCAGACGGGCCACGGACCGCACGCGATCTATCCTTCCTCTCCCCTTACACACACACACACACACACACTTACACTAACATGCACTACACGACCACATACTCCGGGAGACAGGTCGGGAGCTTAGAGCTTGTCCTGGCTGGGGCGGTGCCCCGCTGGTGGGAGAGTCCTGGTTAGGGGGAAACTGCACTAGCCGACGGTAGGTCGGCGCCGGATCTCGCCATCGAGTGGGGGAAGATCCCCGCCATCTCCCGCGAAAAAACACTAACACTAACGGGACTAATGACCAAAGCAAATGACGCGCTCGGAAACACGAAAAAATCAATTCAGACTGACTGAATTACCCCCCAGATGTGTAGCGAGTGTGTAAAACCCACCACCGTCCGGGCTTGTACCCTACGTTCTCCCGGTAAGCATGCTACAGAAGCAACCGTAATACTGTTACTGAGCCATCGGTGCTGGTACCAAAGATGAAGATGAAGACGAATGCTTCGTAAAAAGGTGTGAAGTAGTTCATGAACCGGTTCTTGGGTCGGCCAAGCCACGAAGTGAAGCCCTGCGCTTAATCCTCGTGTTACCAGAGGCGGGGGTCTCATACGCCCAGCGATGATTCTTTTTAATAGGTTACAATTTTTTTAGAAAGCTGAAAATTATTGATACTGTTTATAAAGTGCTTTTAGAGTGTGGGGAAATGTCGCAACTTCTAGGGTCATTAGTACCGTAAGTGTAGTGCAAGTTTTCCTTGGGATGTGACTGGGAACTTTCCTCGCTATATGGTGCCGGCGCCGACCTACCATCGGCTTGGGGACTTTTCCCCAACCAGTTATCTCGCACCAGCGGGGCACCGCCCGGTCGAGGCAAGCTCTAAGCTCACGCCCGGGCTCTTAGCATGTGTGGTAGTGTAGTCCAAGTGTTCGTGTGTGTAAACAAGGGGTGGAAACATAGGACGAAGAGGAAGGAAAGATCGCGGGTGGTCCGTTCGTTAGGGTATTGCTTAGGCATTCGACTGGTAATGATAGGAAAAATCACAGAATACTACCGATCAGAGCAATCGCCCCCTAAAATTCTCCTCGAGATAGCGACTGAATTCCACGCATCTCGCTAGTGTCGAAAATACTGTCCCTCGGATGATAATCCCCAAATAGCTGACCATCAACTTCAGAGAATAGGCGAAATATATAACCTACAAATTTCATCAAAGAAAACGAAAGCCATGGCATTCCAAGGTAAAAATCATTTTATGGTGTAAATTAGTAATTAATGGTAACAGTGTTGAACAAGTAAATAACTTCAACTATCTCGGTTGCATTTTTTCACACTGCAAATAAAAATGATATCAATATAAAAATTCAGAAATTTCAGAAAATGTGCGGATGATTGATTAATTAGCGTATCGGATGCGTTAACTGCTAAGATCATTAGTGACGTACGTTTACTGCATTAATTTATCGCGCGAGGTGGCGGCGAGCTAACGTCGATGATGGCGAGATCCGGCGTCGAGCTACATATAGGGTAGCTTGGTTTTCTGTAATACGGTATCTCCCACCGTCGTCGCACCGACGTAGCCGGGACAAGCTTTGGGTTCCATAGTGGGCTCCCGAATGTGTGGTAGAGTAATGCATGTGAGTGTAAGGGGTAGGACAAACTACAGGAAGGAAAGATCGCGCGCAGTCCGTAGCTCGCTTCTTAGAGTACTGCTTTGCCAATCGTGTAGTGTGGATTGGAGCAACAACGAAAAACTACCGATCAGAGCAGTCGGCCACTAGAATTCTCTTCCAGGAAGCGGATGAATTCGACCTACGTATCTAACTAGGTCGCGTTCTGCTGACACCAGATCAGAGGAGCTCGCAAGTGTGTGGGTCTAGTGTATGGTCGAATATGAGTCCCATCGGGACGTCAAGGGTAATCGGCTGTTGGCTGGATTAAAGCCCTAGAAAAAGATCTAACTAGGTTTGAAAATCCTGCTACCGTCCGAACGCGAACCCTCGGACATCCGAGTGGGAGGTATTGCATTGCCATCAGTTGACGCCCTCAGCCCCATCTAGGGCGTTAGGCATTGCCAGGACCTCGCTGTGTGCTCGGGGCATTTCGAGCGCTCCGCAGCATCGTGCCCCGCTCCTCGGGCACCTGGGCTAGGGCCGGCACCGCCGCACAGTGGTGCATTTTGGCGATTTCCTGGCCAAAACCTCTCAGAGCTATAGTATGTGTTCTACGACGACCGAATTTATTTTGGATTATCTTTATAATGCAAGGGAGCTGGTAACATAATACCAGAATAATTCTCTTCTAAAATCTGAAAAATATAAATATATATTTTTCTACATAAACTTGGTTAAATTTTATCAATTCACAAACTTGACTTTAGAAAACTGTATGGATTACTTACATATTAAATTGATAACATTTGGCATAAAGAAGCATGGTATTAATGCCATCTCATGCCCTCTGCCAGAGAAAATTCATATACAGTGTCCGAAGAACAGGAAAGGAAGATCACATTTTTCACTAGGGTACATTTCTCCCTACGGTGATTTTTGGCTCAGACAAATGAGACAAAGCATATTTGTTCCAGAATTTTAACTTTCTTTTGGTAACATCCCTCAAGCTGGAAGTGAAAGGAACAGATCTCAACAGGCGATTAAACATCTCCTGGATTGAGTGCAGTCTGAGTGCGCGAGAATCCTTCTCCATACCGTCTTATATCTTTGTGAATATATTCTATGCATGTATTCCCATGAATATTTGGAAACATATTTCTTGGCAGTATCCAGTGCGTACTACAAACAAAAAAGAAAAGAAAAGAAATGCTAATGGCGTATCCACTGGATATTGCCAATAAATTTTTTCTAAATTTCTTAATTATACCCTCATCTATCCCGGTTATTTCTAAGGAATATTTAGATTTCTCAAAAAAAGCGTCATGCTTAATTACTGTCGTTGCTATTACCATAATGTTGTTTGTAAATCTCTACATTCAGACCATTTTTCTTTGAATTGCATTTGAATAAGTTTTTTGACCATATTCACACTGTAGTTCCAGTATTATTTCTTAAAAAATAATATAATACTAATTTTATAACAATAACAATCTAATATGAATAATTGTTGGTATTTAACTTAGGAGATAAGTAAACAAATATTACTTTACGATCAATTGTATTTTTGATTTATTTTTTAAAGGTATTATGATGAGTTTCTTTTATATGACGTACGTATTTGACCTTTCATCGAGCGCACACCCTTCCTTAAGACGGGTTTTGATGACACATATTATGTAAATATTACTTTATGTTCAATTTTTAATTAAATAAAATGTGCGTAATCCAGTCCAGAAGATGTAATATGTACATAAATATTATGTTCATGTAATATTAGTGAATAGCCATAAACTGTTTCAAAAATTAAAAATATTCATTTTTTGTTTATAATATTGAGTAAATTTGTTATTTCAGTAAAAGGGATCAAAATTTTCCGCTAGAAACAGCATTGTAAAAGCAGTTCCCGTTCTCAGGACGGATCTTGACGAGTCATATTCGGCGGTGACGCATGCTTGACGAAAAGTTAATTCTTTGTATTTACTAAAGGGGCAAGTTGGGGCATGATTTTATAACTGGATTCGAAAGAGGATAGATTCAGCTAGTAAATGAAATTAGAAAAAATCGCGGAATTCCGCGAAATTGGTAACTTTCAGCCAACGTGAACTTATGAGTAATTAAAATTATTGTATTAATTTCATGCATTTCAATATTTCATCCCACGTCGATATTATGCATTAATTCATTATGAAACAAACAATAAAATACACTACAAACCTTCAGGAAAAGAATCCATACTGCCAGTTTTCTCTTCACAACTTTTTATGGCCACCACTTATAAATAAAGACGGTATTTCTATGTTACTTTTGCACTGCAGGTCTACCGCACGCCGCAAAGAGTAAGTTCGGGTGACTACTGGTGCCAGGGGAATTGACCCAGAGACACGAAGTGGGCAGAAACAGATGCCCCTAAGTATACAGTGTGTCGTAGTATTTGCAAAAGTTCAGTAAACGCGATTTCCTTTCTGAGGTTTTGGCCAGGATTTCGGGAAAAGGCACCACCGTGCGCCGCGTCGCCTCGCGTCGCCTCGCGTCGGGGCGGCTGGAGCAACGCTGGGCAGCGCCGCCGCCCTTCCGTAGGGCGGGGAGGGGAGGGGTCAGAGGCGGAGGCGGGGTTCGGCGAAGGCCGCGTTCAGAGAGGCGACGCGTGGGCGAGAACGGAGCGGCCCGGAGGCGAGGCAGAGGAGAAAGGTGGAGCGAAAAAAGAACACGAAGCGATGGTCGCCAGCAATCGGTGACCTCGGTGCAGTGCAGGAAGAGGAGGAGGGTGGAGGGAAGAACCGTTGAGGAGAAGAGGGAAGAGGGGGAAGAGTAATTGTGGGAGAGAAAGAAGGAAGTTCTATTCTGTACGCTACCAGCAGCGCAATGTGGCCTGACGTCATTTCGGGGTGGACACAGTGGCATAAGAGTGATGATATCGGGGAAAGGGCGGAAGAGCAAGGCCTAAAAACGGGTGCCAGCCATGTGGAGAAATGAGCGGCAGGGCCTGAACCACAGCGAGGTGCGAGTGCAGCGGGGAGTGTACCGCGGGTTCCACGAGGCGAGAGAGCGAGGAGTGTAGAGTGAGGCGTGTAGGTTCGGAGATATATGTGTGTGGGGGGGAGGGTATGGCAGGATGTGAATAGCAGGGCGTGTGTGGCTGGGTTTCTTGGACAGGGAGTATTATACAACAGGGCGTGTAATGCGCGGAATAGTGTACTGCGTGGCGTGTACGAAGGATAAGGAAACGCTGGGTTTGATTGATTGATTGAGTCGTGTTTCCGGGCGCGTCAACTGCTTTGGTCATTAATCCCGTTAGTGTAGTGCATGTTTTTCTCCGGAGATGGCGGCGATCTTACTCACAGGATGGCGAGATCCGGCGCCGACCTATCGTGGGCTACAGGGGTTCCCCCTAACCAGGACACTCCCACCAGCTGCAGCGGGGCATAGAAAGAGGAAGAGGAAGGAAAGATCGCGCGCGATACGTGGCCCGTTTGTTAGGGTACTGCTCCGGCATTCGCCTGGTGTTGATCGGAGAAAACACGGAAAACTACCGATCAGAGCAGCCGGTCGCTAGAATTCTCCTCCAGATAGCAACTGAATTCGACCTAGCTGAAAAGCTAGTGTCGAAAATCGTGCCGCCGTCAGGACTCGAACCTAGGACCTCCCGGTCAGAGGAACTGCAGTGACATCAGTTGATGTACTGAGCTACCGCTCCCTGTAAGAAGGAAGGAAGGAAGGAAACGCTGGGAGTATAGGATAGAGCATGTAGTCTGGGGCGAGTATGGTAGGGCGTATATGGCGGAGGTTGTTTTATGTGGAGTAGTATACAGCGAGGCGTGTGTAGCGGGGATTATTCGGTGGGAACTAGAATACGAAAGCGCTTGAATGGCGGAGCGTGTTTCGCGGGGAGACTACAACGTGGTGTGTACGGTGGGAAGTGTAGGGTCAGGCGTACAGCACGTACGGCGGCGCGTGTAGGGCGAGTCGTGTGCTGCGGAGGCTGGCTGGCGGCCGCAGGCAAATACGAAAGGAAGCGCAGAGGAAGGCGAAAGAGGGGGGAAGGCGCCGGCGGCGCCCCGGCCCCCCCCCCCTTCCATCCCCCGACGCGGGCCCGTTTAATATCTGACTGGGGGGTAGTCATCTATCAGATCCAAACAGACAAGAGTTTTATTAAAAGTCAGAGCAAGCACGTCAATAGCCGAGGGGCGGCGCGGCGCGGCGTGGCGCGGAGGGGCGCGGCGGAGGCGGGGGGGCGGGGGGGCGGGGGGGCGTGGCGGGGCTTGGCGGGGCGGGCGAAGCGCCGCGTGGCGCACGGCCCGCTGCAATTTCCCTCTGCCGCTCCGCCCCGCCCCGCTCCAACGCTCTCTGCCGCCACCGCCACCGGCGCCGGCGCTTCCGACGTCGTCGCGGCCCCATCGATCCCGCACAGCCGCAGCCTCCCCGCCCCGCCCCGCCGTGTCACGTCCACCCGCGTGCCCTGCCGCCCGAACCCGCTGCGTCTTCCCGTGCAGGCCCTCCGCGCTCGCCCTCCGCGGCGCCCCCGCGTCCGTCGCCGGCGCCGCGCCCCCGCGCGACGGAAATAGAGGCGCACGCGGCGGCGCGAGGGCGGGCGGCGCGCGCCCCGGGTGGCCGGCGCTCTATTCCGAGCGCGCGCCGCTGATCCGCGCGTCAACAGCCGGCGGGCGGGGGCGGGGCGGGGCGGGGCGGGCCGGCGGCGGCCGCCGTGGGTCGCACCGTAGAGCCGGGATTATCCGGCTCATAGCGGCGGCGGTGCGTGGCCCCGCCGGAGGCTGCCCCCCGCGGCGACGCCCCTCCGCACGCGCCCCGCCCCCTCCGCGCCCCCCTCCGCGCCCCCCCTCGGCGCCGCGACGGCACAAAGGGGCGCAGCGCGGGCGGCGGGGGCGGGGGCGAGGCCGGTGCGGATTCGGGCCCCGGCGCGCGCTTTTCTCAGGCGAAGGCGCCCTGCGGCCTCGACCGGGCGCCTGGGCGTCTGGTGGGGCTCGAAGGCGAAAACCAAACGCACATCGCCCTTCCAACGTGGGGCAACGCTGAGTTTCGGTCTTGTTTAATAACTAGAACAGCGCTTTCCAACCGTTTTGCTGTGCCTTAACCTTGGAGGGGCCTTTCCAGTGAATCCCTGTCCCCCCTGAGTAAAGCCGGCGCCGTGGCGTAAATGAATAAAGTGTAAATAGTGTACAGTGAAGTGTAGTGCCGTGTGGTATGAATGAGTGTGTGAATGTGTTTGTACATATAGATTAAGAATGAATGAGTGAGTAAATGTAACAAGAAAAAAGAAAAAGACTTGAACATTTTAAAGAACTATTAATCCAACTAAATAACCTTGTAAATAAAAACGTCAATCGCCCAAAGAGGCATTGTGCATTAGTTTTTTAAGGTTTAGATGAAGTAGTATTTTTAAGTTAAATCCCTCCCCAAGCCTCATAAGCAGCAATGCTGGAGCACTTGTATCCCCATAAGTTGAATAAACTCCCACCTCACCAGGGCTACTGGTGAGGGGAAAATGAAAACAAAAAACAAAACAAAAACAAAACCTGTCTTCCCCCCCTCGACAGCGCACCTTACCTCCATGAAATAAATCATTGTGTATTTTTAGTAATGTTAATATTGAACGTTGAAAGGCACAAATATACTATATGCGTCATATTATACCGCTATCATTATATACCGCTTATCAATTTATTTAATTGACAATTGGAAATGTACAGACTATGTTTGTATAATGTTTATTATATTGCTAGTCGGTATTCTAAGAAACAAAGAAATGAAATGTTATATATGATGGTGTAGTGATAACAAAATGAATTCCCTGGTTGATCTGGATATTTCTAACAACTGGAGGTTGGTGGGAGGCCCGAGAGTAGTGAGCATTGTTGTAGAGCAATGAAAATATTGATTTACGCTGTTACCGATATTTTTTCACGTGCCCCCGCCAGACTCCTTGCGCACCCCTAGGGGTACGCATACTCCAGGCTGAGAACCATAGAATGAGATCGGTAATTAAATTATCGACACAGTTATCTATTTATTAAGTGTTATTTTGTCCTTTCATATATTCTATGTAACTAACTTGTTCAACTAATTCATCCGGTTCCATATTGTAAATGTTATTGAATCTGTTCAATGGTAATGTTAACTCATAATTACCCATTTTTAAGTTGTCAATTGTGATAAGCCGATTTGTCAATTGTGATGATGTGACGAGCAAAATGGGCCAGGGGAAGGAACAATGTCGGTCGAAGAAAATATTAAATTAATGTTTCTGCGCTCTTTATAAATTGGTAGTTTCTTTCAATCACGTGCAAAAATGCTCTAGCCCAGCTGTATTAAATAAATAAATAAAGAAAGATATGGCACAGGGAGTAAAATGCTGTCAGTCGCAGCGTTCAGGCGGAAAACGCCTTGGGTGCAATGAATCTGGTGCGGGACACTGCCAACGCCAGGACACATTACATCTCAATCAACACTTCGCTTTAGTCTCCTGAAATTTTTTTGCAGGATTAAAAGCATTCTTCTCCCTGGTCTTTCAAATGCATTTACCAATGGAAGTTTACTTTATGATAACTATGAAAAAATTAAATAATTACACTCTTGCTCATTACTTTCTAATTTAATGGGAGTATTTAAAAATGAACTTAAATTATAATATCTCTTTCGGGTGAATCTAGTTCTCGGTCTGTCATAACCTGTTGCACTAGACTGAGGAGCAGGAGACTGATTCTGCTCTTATGCCAGGGCAACACTGTCGCTTGCATTATTGTAAGTTTAGTAAGAAGAATTTAATTCGTCCTATATATGCCTCTGGATCTTCTCTGAAACACTCTTTAAAACAATGTATTATTTTCTAATCGAGCGTAAATCTTAGCGGCAGAGATATTCCGTTGTTTTCGCGATAATTTTTACATTCTTATATGTTTTATTCATTTATGTATTTTGTGTCATTGAGTCAAGCTAAAAATATATTGAAGTGGCAATGAAAAAAATATTCTTCATTTTAATAATACTAAACGTAAATCGTAAAGAGTAACGCATCTGTAGTGTACTGTATGAACCCGCACACGCAAATCAATTAGGATAATTTGATTCATGAATTTTCGTGTTCCCTCTTAAATATATCTATACGATAAACGATTGTGTAGAAGTACACAATTGTTAATGTATTAGCGTTACTCTGTTAATTTTTTACATGTTTGTCTTGAGTAATAAAATGCAGGCACTTACGCATTTTACAGACTTGCTTCCGGTTCCTTTCTCTGCCACGTTGTCGACTGGGGTCTAAGGATCTCTGTGCGGCGTCACTTCCAGGTTCCACTCGCAAACTGGCAGGTTGTCACCGTCAAATGAACCAGGATGGCGAGTCATGGTACACGGAAATTGACATCAATGGATATTGTTTTGTAAAACCAAAAGCAAGGTATACCTTATATTAGTACTCCGTAATTAAAGCAAGGGTAATTAGCACGCGCGCCCTTCACATGACGCGATGTTTCTTTTTTTGCATATGCACTGCTGAATGCCAGTGACAAATACCATAAATTATTATACGTTCAAAATACGACCGCGTTAATTTAGAGACTGATCGATTTTTGAATGTATAGTAAATTAATAAAATTGCAGACGTTCAAAAGTATAACAAATCCATAAAGATTTCCGGATCGATACTTTAGCGTTTTCGTGCACAAACATCTCATATTTTGGGGGTTGGACTTGTAATATGTAAGTAAAATGAATAAACGAGCAATAAATATATAAATAAATGCATGGCCAATCAAATGAATAAAGTGGCCGTTTGGCCGCGTGCGTCGATGGCAGTGCTATGGTCGGGGCGCGCGGGGGGGCGTGGCGGGTGCGCGGCGGGGGCGGCGGAAGGGCGCGCCGCGCACACAAATTGCCCGCGGGGCGGCGGCGTCGAAACTGTTTCTGGTCGCCGCCGCCTCCGCCTCCGCCGCGTCGCCGCGTGCCGCCCCCGGGGAGCTCCGAGCGGCGGCGGCAGAGGAGCGTGGGAGCGAGGTGGCGAGCGGCTCCCGCCGTCCGACCACCCGCCGGCCCCCGCCCCCGCCCGCGGGCGATTCAATCGGCGGGAGCCCGACTGCCGCCACACGCCCCGGGCCACCCGCCGTCGCCCACGCCCCGCCGCCCGCCGCCCGCCGGGCGCTCACGCGCAAAATACGCCGCGATCGTTTCCGCCCAGTGCGGAGCCACAATGGAGAAGCAACTGGTCGGGGGGCGAGCGGCAAGTGCTCCCATTAGCGGCAGGTTGCGCAGGCGACAATTGCGCTCGGGCTCCATACCCTTCGCTGCGTCCCGTTCTCACCGATCTACTGCACGAACGAATAGCCGGTTAAACATACACCATTACTCCTGCCTCGTTTTGTCACCGATCTACTGCAGTACCGAATATTAGGTTAAACGTACACTACTCTCCTGCCTCGTTTTGTAACCGGGGTACTGCAAAAACAAATACATGTTTAAACACGTACATATACAAGTTCTCCAGCCTCATTTTGTCGTGTCTGTTCTGTCGTAATCAATACTTAGATTAAGATTATTTTGTTATGTCGTTTTACATCATAAATCTAATAGCATAACGAATTCATGATTAAACATGTACTGTTTTATTCTACATCACGGATGTACAGTCATATCGGGTCTGATAGATACACAAGTTATCAAACAGGAAACTTGTGTATATATTGTTGTAGAACATTTCTTTTCCTTTAAATAAATAATTTTTAATAAACCTCCCATTTCTTGTTATATTTTTCTTTGAAACTGAGAGGTGCATAACATTCGTGGAAAATATGATTTTATTTATTAATACCAGAGTCGTATTACACTGCATCTAACATTGAGGGAAGGGTACTGCGTCTTTTCTCGTGGTCCTTGATGCAAATCAAGGGACAATACTTTTACGCTGGACGAGAAAACTGATTTTTCGTTTATCACACTGTTCAGTCTATTTGGAACAGACCCCGCTTCTTTAAAACAAAGGAAATTTAATGGTACAATGATCATATGTATTCTAAACAATAATTTATCATGCATGTAGAATCTAGCGTCATATATTGTTATAATCTCGATAGGTGTAGGTAATACACGTGAGGTAACATTTCAACCACTCTCCATATCCGTCACAACGTACATATTTTAACTTATATTGTTGTCAATTCCGAACTATAGAGCAGATTAAGCTTTTTCGTTATATGTTGGTTTCAGTCGATTGATTGATTTTTACGTGTTTCCGGGCGCGTCAACTGCTTTTCTCATTAGTCCCGTTAGTGTAGTGCATGCTTTTTTCGCGGATGATGGCGGTGATCGTTCCCCGCTGGATGGCGATATCCGTCGCCGACCTACCGTCGGCTAGTCGGGTTACCCCCAATCCAGGACTCTCCACCAGCGGGGCACCGCTCCAGCCGGGACCAGCTCTAAGCTCCATACCTGTCTCCCGGAATATGTGGTAGTGTAGTGCATATCATATAGTGTGTGTAAGGAGAGAAATCATAGGACAAGGAAGAGGAAGGAAAGATCGCGCGCAGTCCGTGGCCCATTTGTTATTCCGGCATTCGCCTGATGTTCATCGAAGAAACCACGAAAAACTACCGATCAGAGAAGCCGGTCTCTAGTATTATCCTCCAGGCAGCGACTGAATTCCACCTAGCTGAAAAGCTAGTGTCGCAAATCCTGCCGCCGTCACGACTGGAACCTAGAACCTCCCGGTCAGAGGCGCTGCAGTTGATGCACTGAGCTACTGCTCCCGGTATATTCAGTAGAGACCTAATGGTACGCAAATATATATGAGATAAGGCCGAAGGTATGAACATATTTATTAAAAACCGTAAATAATGAAATCAAAAAGGTAGTTTTCTGGAATTTCTTCAGTGTTTATTAGGAAATGAATAACAAACATTAGAAAAGAATGCATGCGTAGATATTGTTATTTGGTTAGCAGTTAATATTCATGAGAAAAGAAGAGATTCTTTTTATTTATTTAACGTCAAAAACATTTTAAAACTATGTGACGTACTATGATGTGTATAATAGTATTTCTTATTCCTGTCTGTTCATGCGGAACAACATTAAATACGATATCTGAAGACTTAGTAGTTTATGTAATTATATATATATATATATATATATATATATATATATATATATATATATATATATATATATATATATATTTTGAGACGAGCTCTGATATGGCCATGACGAACGACTACCCGTACCGCTGCCCAGTAATTGAAGTACGCTGTGGTAACGTGACGATGAAGGCGTTAGTGGACACCGGCTCCATGGCAACCATCATGGATGAAGACACCTACAATGCGCTAACGGACTCGAAGATTGAAATACTTCAATTGCCAGTCAAGAGTACGCGAATTACAACTGCAGTTGGAAACAAGTCAAGCCCAATAAGAAAGCAAATATATGCACCGTTGGAAATAGGAGGCAAGGTCTACGACACGCCATGTCTCGTCGTAAGAGGACTTACGTATGCACTAATTCTAGGCATCGATTTTCTCGTTGAAAATGATGTAATTGTAGATTCAAAAGCCGCAATGATTCTGATAGGTCATGGAAATGCAAAAATTAACACAACGATGAAATCAAATGAAAAAAAAGTGATTGAAACTAATGATGAAATAGATTTATGTTCATCTGAGATAAATGACTTCAATAAAATGATTGAAGAAAAAGTTAATTTAGCTTCCCTCCTAGACGACGAACAAAAGGCCAAGTTATCGAAATTACTCATCAGCGCCAAGAAGGTGTTCGAAAAAATCGAGAGCCAGTAAAAAATTACGTGTTTCGTATCCAACTCACGGACGAGACGCCGTTTAAAGGACGCAGCTACCCTATACCAGTGGCGTACCAAGAAGAAATTTCAAGACAAATTGAAGAAATGTTAGAAGAAGGCATAATAAAAAGGGCAACGACAGCTTACGTAAATCCAATTGTAATTGTGAAAAAGCAGAACGGCACTTTGCGCTTATGCTTAGACGCGCGTCACTTGAACTCGCTGACAGTTCCGTTTAGAGATGTACCGCCTAAAATTGATGAAATATTGTTACAATTCGCCAATAAAGGATACTTCTCGTCAACTGACTTCAGCAAGGCATACTATCAAATGAGGTTACATCCAAGAGATCAGAAGTACACGGGATTCGTCTACAGGGGACGAAGCTATGTTTTTCAACGTGTTCCGTTCGCATTGCGCAACAGTGGTGCCACGCTGGTTCAATGTTTGGACGAAATCATGAACAATGCTGGGTTACGAGACACTACCATTTACGTAGATGACGTCATCGTTCATTCAATAGATTTTGAACGCCACCTTGAAGCATTGGGAAGATTGTTATCACTATTAATCAAAAATAACCTGGTATTGAATCTCGAGAAATCGCATTTTGCGTACCACAGATCAAATTTCTCGGGTATGAAATCATGAAAAATGGAATCAAAAAGAAGGAAAGGATAGAAGAGGGCCTGTTACAAGATTGTTTTTCCATTACCTTGTCAAGTCAAGATTGCGGAAAAAAATCTTACTGGTTGGGGGGCAATGAGACGAGCTCTGATATGCGCCCCAGCGAGGAAGCAGAACCCCAGGCAAAAACGCCCAAGCTAAATCGCGGGTGTTTACCACTTCGAATGTGGCGCGTTAGTACGTCATCATCTGACGTCAGCCGCGGCTGAAGTCGGACGTAACGAGTGGTCGCCAATGATTTCCCGGGGCGATAAGCGTTGGAAAATTAAATCCTGCGATTGGCCCGTTGACAGAAAAACGAGGGAACAGTCTCCGAGGGGAGGAAGGGGTTCCCGAGAAACCGGACAGTCAGAGAAAGACAGTCGGGAAGGACAGTCGGAGAAAGGCCGCCGGAGAGTTTTGGTACAATCGCGACACATTCTGAGAAAAGGCCGAACAGTCTGATAGAGATCGCCGAAGGGTCGAGTAGACTATCATTACGTCGCAACTACGCCGCATCGCCAAAGCGAAAGGCTGAGGCGACATTCCTGGTGCAACACAGCCAAAGAAGCAAGTTTGTTGGGAACGGAAGACGGGCGTAGAGGCACGGCCGTCCTACGGGACGACTGGAGAAGATTGTACTACTTCACGAGCGAACGGAGGAGCGGGCCAAGGAGCAGCGCGGACCGGCGAGCGTGTAGCGCAGCGAGGGGCGAGGTCGAGCGTCACCGCGGCGCGAGCAGCCGTTCGCAGCGATAAGCAGCTGAGGTCAGTCACTGCGTTGGTCGAGGTCCAGGTTACGTGTTCCCCAATCGCCGAAGCGTGAGTACCCGTGCGACATTCAGACCGCGAGGTCGTAATATTTCCAAAGGTGTGATTAAAAGGTATAACTAGGAAGTGTTCTTGCCGAACGCATAACACGGGAATTCAGTTCAATCCAACATAGTGGAACGAACAGACTGAAAGAACATTTTAGTGCTAAGTTCAGTAGGTTTGCATAAACAATTAAATTGCCCGAGTATTGTAATTAGCGGGCAAGATATGATTTTTGAGTATTTAAGGTAGGGAGGTTATTGTTTATTTGCACAAGATGGAGCAAGAATGTTAATCCAGAATTAGGATTATAATTATCATAAAAATAGGATTGCAATTTGTTTATTATAATCTAGTGTGTATGTGCCTCTGGAAAAAGTTTCAGAATACATGCCTAATTTTACCAGAGCCATCCAAGTGTTTCATTAGAATTCGATCCATCCTGATTCTATCCATTGCAAGCTACCCCTTATTTGCCTCTCACAGGCAAGACGAACGAACAACCTGACAGGCCTGGCGTCGGAGCGACAGTAGGCTGCCGCACGGCGCTGGTAACGCCCGAGCGGTGCTTCACACCCTCAGGGCTAACGACCCCTGGTCAAAGACAAGGTTGCATTGTGTGCGGCGCGCCGGAGGCCAGTCCACGGCGTGTGTGTTCCGTCACAATATATATATATATATAATTACATAAACTACTAAGTCTACTATATATATATATATATATATATATATATATATATATAATTACATAAACTACTAAGTCTTCATATATATTGAGTTGAGTACACGTTTGGTGGCAATGATTTAATAGTAGTATGGCAAATGATGTATCAATGCCATTAGAGAAATAATCAATACTATTTGAATTTAGCGTCAACAACGCGGACTCTTTTAAAAGTATTTTCATGTGTTGAAAATTTCTTTTATGTGAAGCTTTGTTAAAAAATGTTACAGTATCTGACACTGGACTTATGTCTGGCATTGGATATATAAAGTATACTCCCCTTCAAAATTTCCCAACATCGAATTGCCATGTATGTTACCTTCATATGGGATATGAACTGGTAATATTGCAATTTCAAAATTATAATCACCGTAAAAAATACTTGGAAGGCATTTATAATGAGAATAAAGTTTAGTACAGATACATTGTTTACGATTGTTGCTAATATACACAATAATGCACAAAGATCACCTGTAAACTTCCACTTCTGCAATTGCTCTATTAATCGTTTGTATGTCAATCTAATAAAACATTAAAAGCCGTTTATTTTGTATGTTTATGTGAATAAGCCGTTAGTTAAAAGTAATAAAAATAGGTTCTGAGTCACATTCATTTGAAAACCGGTACTTGTGCTTTTAAGAACGTAAAAGAACGATGTCGGACTCAAAAACGTTTATTCATTCTTTAATATTACTCACAGTTTTGTTTTCTCCGTATTCACTTGAAATTCTTAAAATTTAATAACTTCCAAGGCAATGCTGTTTGTAGGTTTTTGCAAATTTATTTTTAAAATATTGTATTAGGCCTTATGGATAACTTAAAGTGAAATACACCGCGGGATTGATTCTTTTGTTCAAATTAACTTCATATGTTCACTTAAAGATGTCAACAACAGTGTTACCAACGTCGTGGAAGAAAATTATGCTATATTGAACGAAAAATGTTTTTGTGTACTAGAGTTTAATTAACGACATATAGATCTAATTAGGTGTTGTTGGTTTAATTCTCGATTTACTCAGTAAGATCGCAGCGCTAAAACATGCAAAAACACGTTTTTGGAAATTTCTTTTAATGTTCTGGCCAGATCTGAAAACAAATTATCAATTCCCCATCAGGAAACTGAGACGCGTCGAATGACACTTCACGTATCTCGATTAGGGCAGGGGAAGTGGCCTAGCTGTGAGTGACGGAAATCAGATGTACGCATATCTGCATACTCGAAGAGTTACTCAAATACTGTACAGGGATGATGATGACGATAATAATAATAATAATAATAATAATAATGATAATAATATAATAATAATAATAATAGCAACAACAAGTTATAATTTTTTCTGTGAGCTCTTCATGAAAATATAAAGTTTAATGTAGGACCTTAGAGGGCCAATTAATTATCAGGATATTAAGTTATTTTATTATAACGTTTTCTGAGTTCTTAACGCCCGTACGTGTTTAGATACTGGAATGAACAGATCCAGCATTACACAATATGAGCTCAGAGACAGAGCAACAGAAACATTGTAATATCTAAGAACACTCAATCAGAATATAAACCACCAGTGATGTTTCCACGTTCATCCTTGTTGGTTTCGTATTGATTCTGACTCTGCCATTGTTTTAATGTGTGGTTTATATTGTCATTAACTTTTATCGTATATGTACTCAACCTGAACTGCGACCAGTAAGTGACTATAACTGACTCATAACTATGATCTCGTGAAGAAACAGTGGAACATCCTATAAACAATCAGTTCTTGTGGATCTTTCAGCGATGGGCGTCATTTCAAAGTCTTGAAACACTCTGAATTAAAAAGAGTAACATCAACAATATGGACGAGCGGCACGGTAAATAGAAACTCATTAGCATGCTTCTTGACGGACGAGTTTTAGTGAACGCCCCCAGGTGCAGCGTGGCCTTTGGAAACTCAGAATCGGCGGCTCATGCGGGCATTCTCCGAAATTGTTCCTCCGAAGAAGGTTTGGTCACCAGGGGCGGTGTCTCGAAGATTGCGGATTCAGTTCCAGACGAGCGCCGGGAATTTGCTTATGATTTAAACTTCCATTTGTACCCCTGCCAGCTTCAACCTTATAGGTAGACTAATCTGGTCAGCGGTTTCTGTTTCACTGACGGCGGTTTCTGTGATCTCTTCCCGGCGAATACCAAGGTTAGTGAGTGTTGATTGCTTTGGAAGAATCATTTCTTCGGTCTTTAACTTCTGGGTTGATGAACCCCCTCACCTCGATCAAGTTTTTCGTCCAGTTTCTCTAATCGTTCGAGCACCATAGCCTCTCTGGACATACATTTAACATTACTACCTTCTTGGGTTCATCATACGTATGTACTTTGGCACAACAGCTCTTTAAGAGCTAAGGCCTATCAGTGGCTTACTACATGTGCAAATTTTGTTGGGTTCATCATACGTATGTACTTTGACTCAACAGCTCTTCACGAGCTAAGGCCTATCAGTGGCTTCCCGGTCTTGCGGCCATGGGTTGAGAGGTACGTGTGGTTAGCACATAGCGATCTCTACGCCGTTATCTCTGGTCATCTCAACCTGAAAAGAGCCTCCTCATCGACGCACATCAACGGATACTGGGACTTTGCGAGGAAAGCTCTCAATTAATTTTTTTAATCCCGACTGAAAATCGAACCCAGGGCTGCGCCGTGAAAAGCGGGCACGCTAACCAACGAGCCACTGAGGGCGACTCAGTAAGTAATATAGTTATTGAAATTAACGTTGTCCACGATCCCGCATCAGAATGTTGATTGCTTCATGAAGTGCACCACGAGGGAAAATAGCCAACATCCGTAGCTTTTCTCCTTTACAAATGGTTTTTATTACACTAACATTTTCTTTTCAATATTTGCCAAAAACGTTTGTTTCCATCTGTATTCATAATTCAACTCTCATATGGGATGAGGGTAGAGACTGGGTTAGGATACAGCTTCTGTTGTAGTGAGACAAAAATATCGGTACCTAGAGATTCACTGTTGGACTTCGCCGAACACGTATCGCAAGAAACTCGTTCATACAATATCTCAGTACTGCAAAGTAAACTAACCACAAGGAGGTGTGAATCAACACGCCTCGCGTAGAATTTATTTATTTTACGTCAAAAAAACAGTTAAAAACTGCGTATGACGTGCTATGGGGAAAAGTGAATTGTGTGCACATTTTCAAAATTCTGTGATCCCTACACTAAAAAAAAAAAAATTTTAAACTCGAATAAAGTTATTATATTAAAGTATTTAACACTGAATCTATTTTCAAGGATAAATAAGCAATAATTTTTGGCTCTCATTACTTCCTGCCGCGACAACATGGAAACGATAATTTGAATAATTGTATTTCCCACTGAATTCTAGAATACGTGCACAGAAAATGAAGTTACATTTATGTCCAGAAGCAAAACAAGGGGCTATCTCAGCATTTCCTCAGAATCACAGTATCATCAATATTCTGCCCGGAATAACTAATATTCTACTCGTAATATTACTTAACCGTTGCAAAAAAGGCGATGAAGTATTGCTCTTCTTTTATGGTCTCTCCGCAGTAGTACCAGGCCCTTGTGAGAGTGCAGCTAGCACTAGAAATTATGCTGGTAGCAGCTTGTATCAAACGAAAACGTAAATTGAGTACTCACCACAGATTCCAACAGTGAGTACTCACCAACAGATTCTGGCAGTGATGTGCCCTTCACTTGCTACAAACATAAATGTAATTTTTTAAAAGAGCTCTTGATAAGGCTCGCTGGGTTGATTTGATTTTTTTGTGTTTCCGGCCACGTCAACTGTTTTGGTCACTACTCCCGTTAGTGTAGTGCATGATATTTTCTCGGGATATGCGCGGTGATCTTTCCCCGCTGGATGTCGAGATCCGGCGCCGACCTACCGTCGGCTAGTGGGGTTTCCCCAAACCAGGACTCTCCCACCAGCGGGGCACCGCCCCAGACGCGACAAGCTCTAAGATCCCGACCGGCCTCCCGGAATGTGTGGTAGTGTAGAGCATATTAGTGTGTGTGTGTAAGGCGAGATGATAGGACAAGGAATAGGAAGGAAAGATCGCGCGCGGTCCGTGGCCCGTTTGTTAGGATACTGCTCCGGCATTCGCCTGGTGTTGATAGGAGAAACCACGAAAAACTACCGATCAGAGCAGCCGGTCGCTAGAATTCTCCTCCAGACAGCGACTGAATTCGACCTAGCTGAAAAGCTATTGTCGAAAACCCTGCCGGCATTAGGACTCGAATGTAGGTCCTCCCGGTCAGAGGCGCTGCAGTGACATCAGTTGAAGCACTGAGCTACCGCTCGCGGTGGCTCAGTGGGGAGAGACTTTCCTAGCGCACTGTAACAGTTAACGGTTACTGACGGTACATCAATAAATAATAAAATAAAGCAGTAAATAAAATGAATTTCGCCAATGGCCCCAGCAGGGCTCGTAGCAGTCGAATTGCGCGCGGCCATCGCCGCCGCAGCGAACTCCGCCGCGGCGCTCTGAGCCGCCCGGGGATCCGGGGAGGGGCGGAGTAGGCGCACGCAACGCGTGGCCGCCGCAGGTGAGTGCGACGCGTGGGTGGGGCGGGCGGGGCCGAGCGGGTGCGGGCAGGGGCGGGCGCGGGGCGGGCGGGGCCGGGGCGGGCTGGGCTGCCGCACGCGGCTCACCGCACGTCAGGCGCCGGTGATGTGTGGGCCGCCGCCGCCTCCACCGCCGCCCCGCCGCCGCGTTCATCATTCTGCCTGACATATATAGAACTAGCGCGAAATTTGCAATGGACATAAATTTGCGCGTAGATATATTGCGGAAGGAGACGGATAAATGGGGTCCCGGCGATGGCGCTCCTCTTCTATGAATTATCGGCGTGCGTCGATGGGCGGGTGGGCGGTGCGGTGCGTGGCGGGCGCGTGGGCGAGCGGTGCGCCGCCGCGTGGGGCCTGTGGCCTGCGCCTGCGGCCTGCGGCCTGTCGCGTGCGGCCTGCGGCCAAAGACGCTAGCGGCGCCTGCCACTGAAACGCGGGCGGGCAGAGGGGGCGGAGGACAGAAACCGCAAGGCCCGAAGGTTGCCAGGAGGAGGCCGACTTCCACAGGGGCTGTCGAATCAGCTGCATCAACGCCCCTCCATCGGGTTTGGAACAGTACGCGATCGTAACTACAAATGCAATTGCATTACCTGCACGTGTCCTTGGCGTGAGGATGAAAAGGTTAGTTATTTTGCCAGAAATTCTAACAAATTACATCTTAAGTTGAGGTGGCTCAGGGCATCCGCCTCAGACTGGGAGGTCCTAGTGTTCGAGCTTTATCGGCAGCGTTTTCGATCCTGCTTATAATGCCACGTTGAGTTCAGCCGAAGTCTGCAGAAGAATTCTGGCGACGTATAAAATATTATATGCTTTCATCAAAATCTGAAACTTCACAACGTTAACTGTGATGGAAATGTATGGTTTAACGCTAATTTTTAATTTACAAAAATGAACAAATTTAGATTAAGGGAACATTTACAGAATTTATGATTAGCAATATTGTTACATTAACTAATAAACAATAAATTTTGATCCAGAAGTTTAGACTCTTACGCTTAGTGAAAATGTGTATATTATTTAAAAAGTGGATTATTAAAAAATACAATTTCGACTTTAAACACCAGTAATTTTTGAAATTTCCAGTTACACGAATTATTTTTTCTGCGTGAAAATTTAGAGTTTGTATAATATTTTGAGTCAGCTAATACGTCTTTTGAGAATTTAGGTGTGAAAGAGAACTGCACTTTTGAATTCGGGATTATGAAGATTAGTATAAAATGCAAATTTTATTTAAACTGCAATTGGGTGTAACCCGGTGGCAGTTAATTACATAAATAAGATAATGAAGGTCATGCAAATAATATATTAATAGCAATAATAATGCTAAAATGATAATAATAACAATAACAGTAAGAATAATATAAAAACTGCTGATTCTTAAAACATTAAATTACATGAAACAGGAAAGAAACGTCTATCATCTAAAGCCGCACTGAGTGTTAATACAATAAATACCGCACCGCACTATCCTTCACTACACTTCACTTCACTTCATTTCACTTCATTATATCATTAAAATCATTTCCTTCATTATTTCTTTGCTCTACACTGCACGACACATCACTTCACTGTATAACTTAATATTCTTAGTTAACTACCTCATAAACTTAAAAATACCCTAAATTAATTTCCTAAACTGTTGAACGCTTCGAGGAAAGGGTCCAAAGGGTTTTGCAAGTAATCTATTCCAATCCCTTATCGTTCGATTTGTGAAAGAGAATTTCCCGACATCCATTTTCTGCAGTCTTAAATTTATTTTGTCCTTGTGATCCCCTCTACTGATGTACGCATCTTATATTAAAATGATTTTGCACGTGAGATTTCAATTTCTTCTGAAGTTCGGCCAAAATGCTCAGAAAATACTAATTTTGGGTACAAATAAAAACAAGGTCGAAGGTAAAACATGTGCACTAAAGATGATGCTTCTAGCCTTTTTACATCATATTGAACAAGTCAATTTTTGTAGATCAATCGGAAGGATTAATGCTTTTTTCGGTCGATATTTTGTGCAATTACCCGTATGTATGTATGTATGTATGTATGTATATGTGTATATTGTGTGTGTGTGTGTGTGTGTGTGTGTGTGTATATATATATATATATATATATATAGAGAGAGAGAGAGAGAGAGGGAGGTAATTCTACGTGTATATATTTGGTGGCATGTTCCTCCGACGTCCCGGAGAGTTGCATGTGCATGTATTTGCTTAGTGCATATCAAACTATTTTTCCATCGTTCCAAGTACATTAAAGCAACCCCAAACTCCTAACAATTACACCTAATCTACCTATTTGTACAGCTGAAACACTGGTTAAAAGCATCAGTAGTGGTCTCTGTTATCATTTTCATGGTTTTCTCAAAAGTTTAGGCTGCAGTACTTAATATATTATGTGAAACTCAATGGTCGATTAGCATTAACTCTTTCCGAATAGATATTTTTCCTAAAATGGCCAATGTTTAATTTCTTCTATTTTATATTAATTTATTTCCAAACCCCGATGGGTTTTATGGTCACTTGAAAATTGTAAAATTTTGTTAGTGGTTAATAATTGGACTCAGTTCAGGAAAGTAGCGGTTCATATTACATTACTTCTATATAAATATTAATCAGACGTTTTCAGCTTATTCTTTAAATATAAAATAGGATAAATGAAATAAATTACTCAGTCCTACAAGAGAAAAAGTTTTGAAAATTTCAACTTAGGTAGACTTACCTGTACTGAAATCGAAAATGTGAAATTATAAATAGTTTGTCATAGAGTTTGCCGATGCTCTGGTTTCCAGTTTCCAATGCTCAAGGTTTCCTATTTTCCGTACAGATGGTAGCATGTAAATATTTGTGATATGAAAGTGTGAAACACTGTCACAAATTTTGTGTTACAAGCTAGATACGCAAATCGAAATTGTATTTACCGAAGTGAGTACCTCTTTTTCACAAATTTCACGTTATACCTTCGTTAGCAGCAGGTTCTGGTAGGTTGATTGATTGATTTTTTTTGTCATTAGTCCCGTTACTGTAGAGCATGTTTTTTTCTGGAGACGCCGGTGTTCTTCCCCCGCTGGATAGCGAGATCCGGCGCCGACCTACCGTCGGCTAATGGGGTTTCCCCCTAACCAGGAATCTCCCACCAGCAGGGCACTGCCGCAGCCGAGACATGCTCTAAGTTCCCGTCCGGTCTCCCGGAAAATGTGGTAGGGTGGTGCATGTCAGTGTAAGTGGAGAAGGAAGAGGAACGACAGATAACGCGCGGTCCGTGACCCGTTTGGTAGGGTACTGCTCCGGCATTCGCCTGGTGTTGATCGGAGAAACCACGTAAAACTACCGATCAGAGCAGACGGCCGCTAGAATTCTCCTCTCGACAGCGACTGAATTCGACCTAGCTGAAAAATTAGTGTCGAAAATCCTGCCGCCGTCAGGACTCGAACCTAGGACCTCCCGGTCAGAGGCGTTGCAGTGACATCAGTCGATGCACTGAGCTACGGCTCCCAGAAGGTTCTGGTAGGCGTGTGGAAGGTGCATTTTATGTATTTTGTGCGTTACGTATGTAACCACTAAATAATTTATTTCCAGAGTTTACAAGTTACTGGTAGAGGTTGTGTGAAAGCCCCAAACAACTTTTGCTATATTTATGGTTAGTGTATTATTAAGATACATTAAGAGTTGTGAAAATAGTGTACTTTTTTTATTCTAGATCAAAACTGGGACAAAAAACAAATCATGGGCACCATCGAATGAATTATAATATTTGTGCAAGTTCTAGAAGTGTGGTCTAAACGTAAAGCGGAAACCTTTAGATTTGGAGATTTGAAAATTATATTCATGATGAATGTTATTGTAAATCCGAATCTTCCCGCTAGCTTTACGTCATGTTGCTGATGTGCCAAAGTTCTTCTTGCTGAGCCATCCGAGTATGATGCCCCGATGTCTTTTTCGTGTTTGGAGAACGAATATCATGAGTTTCAGATCGATACAAATGGTGGCCCTGAAATATTATCTCAGGCTGAGGCTTTACGAGTTAATAAAATACGTAAGTCTAAATAAACACAAAAATTGACCTCTTAGTTTTAGTGAAAATTATTGATTTGGAGCCGGTACAACTATTTATCTGTATCGAAGCAAAGGAATGTAGACATTAGTTTTCACAGATAGGTGATTTAATGTACTACAGGAATATCCCTGGATTAATATAAAAATTGAATACAAATATTGAATACAAACGGGCCACGAACCGCGCGCGATCTTTCCTCCCTCTTCCTTGCCCTATCCTCTCCCCTTACACACACATTTACACTAACATGCACTACACTATCACATATTCCAAGCTTAGTGCTTGTCCCGGCCGGGGCGTGCTCCGCTGGTCGGAGAGTCCTGGTTAGGGGGAAACGCAACTGCTTTTTCGGGAGGTTCCCCCGTTTCCCTTCTTTCTTGTTCCACCGTTGCCTTATCATTTAAATAATACAGGCGCCTTCTCTCATTCATCAAACCCATTCCTTTCAGAGAAGGGAGGCAGCCTAGGCACTAACGATTAACATAAAGATAAACGTCCTTCAAACACATTTCCAATCGCTGGGGAACGAACAGTCAGCCAGCTAAAACTGATTATTTTGTGTTTCTTGGCGTGTCCACTGCTACGATGATAGCATTTTAAATGTAGTGCATGCTATATCCCGGAAGGTGTGTAAAGAAGTTAGTGTGCTTGCGTTGTATGAATGTGTTGTGTGTACGTGTTGTGTGTACGGGACCTCCCAGCTGGACACATAGCAGCGCCGACGCACAGTCCCGACGCGTCGGGACTGGGACCTTAGTACCTCCCAGCTAGACGCATAGCAGCGCCAACAGTTGTTGCCGGGAGCTCGCTGACCTTATGCGAGCGGCGCTCGAGGCCCCTCCCCCTGCTGCAGCCCATCCGCGCGCGTCCGTTTGAAGCGGCGGCGGGCGGCGGCGGGCGGCAGCGGCCGCTGAAAGGAGTTTGCGCGGAGCGAGGGCGGAGGGCCCAGCGGCACACGTGACTCCCGCGCCGAGCCGCGCCGCTGGCGCCCGAGTGGCTATAACGCAGCGATCGAGCACCATCACCGCGCCTCGCGGCCTCTCCACACGCGGCCATGCGTGGCAGGTGGGGCCTGCGGGCGGGAGGCCCAGAGGAAGGCAATGAAGGCGGGGAAAGGAGGTATTCCCTTTGTTTAGAGTGAGGGCTCTTTTCCGTCCGCCAGACTCCCTCCTGGCTGCCATCTGCAGGCGCTTCAGGGACCTTCCGGGGCATCAACGGTGACCCACCGCTCTCTGCGGCGATCTGGCCAGTGGTGAGCTGCCGTTTCTTCTAGGATATCAAACCGAAGAAATTCTTGTGGTCATCTCGGATTTTGTGCTTTTTTAGAGGTGCCAGTTTCTTATGACGCACAAGATCTCGATCACCCAAATAGTAATGTCAAGTACGGAGATCTATGCTTTACGCATATTCGAAAATAACTCTGGTGTCCTGCTTCAGCCCCTTTTGGCCCAGAGCTGGCATTACTGGTTTAGTTAATTAAATGATTAATTAAATAATCGGAAACACATAAATCTGTCTGAGAAACAGCCACTAGCATCATATAAATCCCTGCGAACAGCCCTAAAAATAGTACACCGTGCTGGGATTGCCACTTGCCAAATGCAATTCACATTTTAAGAGGGAGATAAAATATACATTTAGGGTTCAAACGCAAAGTAGGGGAACAACTTTGCTCAACGGATTAGCCGATCAACATGCGGTCAATGACTCAAAATTACAAAAACCCAATGATTACAAAAAACGTTGAAGGCATACGCGGTCTGAAATTAAAGAAATGTATTTGCTTAAATTTGTTAAAAGGTGTTGTTAAAAGTTTTGTAGAGATGACTAAAGTATGAGTAAAATAATATTTGAAATGTTGCAATATTACGTTGCCGTTACAAATGATGCGAAAATGTATGTGTTGCTGTAGAACTTTTTTAAAAATATTTTTATCCCATAAGTTCGGTGATACACCTCGTGGCTTCAAACGCTCTCATCGAAAAAACATCTGTTTTTTTCTTTATGAATCAGATGTTATTCGGGGCGTAGTATTCATACATGCATACTAACACCATGTGTATACAGTGAATCAAAATGGACGTCTCATATGGAGGAGCGGAAAATGTTACTGCAGCTTAGGTCTTGAAATGCGTATGTAGTTGTAGAAAGGTCCGAGTGATGTTGCAATTGCATTTAACTACTGAAGAGAGGTCGACTCCAGGAGGCGGGTTTCCACTTCCACTCAAATAGAAACAAAACTAGGAACAATCAAAATCATTTCAATGTATAAAAGTCCTCACAGCAGACTGAAAGCAGCAGACTTGAACCAACTAACCAACAGACGCACACCCACTATTAGAGCGGGCGACTTGAACAATGAACTGACGAATTAGGTTTGCAAGTACTACAACCAACCGGGACGAGACTTACCCAGCTACCTCCTAACCAGACCATCCCTAAACCTCAGGAAACAGTTTCCTTACTCCTCGTAACCCAATTTAAGGAAATAAATCTTAATGTGCATGCATAAAGAGAATCATCAGGCTCATTAAACATCTCGAAGTCTTTGAAGCTTGCAAGCTTAACAAGAAGTTAACAATGATAAAATGTATTTTTGGATATTTTTCCCCTAGGAATTTCTTAACGACAGTGTTAAATTACCCAAACTTTCTTTCAAAATTCGTCATTTTTGTGGTAAACTCCTCATCTATTATTAGTCTCATGTGCGGGTGATTGAAAATTCTTTTTATTGAACTTAGTTTTTGAAAAGTTTCGGAACTTCCGAGAGATAGTAAAGTATCAAGTAAAACTTCGAGGAAAGCATATCTCAGTTTTTGACAGGTATTTAGTAAGTCCTAATATTATATGCAGATCTGTGGTAGAAGGATTTTCTTTACACCAACAAAATCTTTTTCCAAAAGTTTTCTTCCTGATTCAAAGGTAGTTCTTGGAGGCTATTGTGAAGAGTTCCAGTGTTGTACTCTCTCATGGTTCTCTCATTGAAAAAAATGCTTAAAGACTTTGTAAACCCAACCTACTCTCCAAGAAGCATGCACAAAATGTCAGATGTTCACAGCTTACCTAACCGTCGTACCAGAGAGACGCCACTCACAGTGCCTGGGATGGAGCAACCGTGCGCGTGTCCCCGACGGAAAGTCATCGATTGCGCGCCTGTGTGAGTGAGCGTGTGTATGTGTGTGTGTGCGCGCGCGCGCGCGTGCGTGCGTATATATATATATATATATATATATATATATATATATATATATATATATATATATATATACACACACAGAGACATATGTGTGTGTGTGTGGGTGGGTGGATGCGGGGGAATGTAAGAACCAGTTCAAAATTATTGTGTTTCCTTAAATATCCAACAAGAAGTGAAGCATACTCGTTATAATGAGGAAGGGCAATGCTTTTAACCTTCCTTTTGGATGAATCGATAAAAAGTCAGCAGCCTTCCATTTTGTATTCAAAGACAGAAGCGCTGCAGTGACGTCAGTTGATGAGCTACCGCTACCGATAGGGAGGAGAATAAATAGGTGAGGAGAGGAAGGATAGATTTGCAACGAATATCCAAATTTCACCAAGAAGAAAAAATTACTTTGAGGAGGAAGATGCGATGGGGATGAGCCCTCCGCGCTCCTTCTTACCTCCTTCCAGAGCTCCCTCCACCGACAGCGTCGAATTCCTTGTAGGGCAAGCCGTTTGAAACGGGAACGGTCATCTTATCAAGAAAAAATTCAATTTAGCAAATCGATAAATATTTGTCCATCTATAAAAAATGTAAATGTTAGCCAAGCACTACTAAAACCATGAAAAGTAGGAATAATACAATCAATAATGTATAAGTTTAAGTTTGTCAGTTGGCAATGCTCGTAACATTAATGGCACTCAAAATAAAATAAATGGAATAAAATTGTAAAAGATGATGTGGTGCGGCGGAATGCTAAATTTAGTAGGCTTTAATATGCAAAGCATCTTGTTTTTCCGCTACACATCAAGGGGAATTTGACCAAAAAAGCATTCAAAATTGGAAAACCAGTGCCAGAACAGTCGATAGACAAAGGACTTGATAGAATCCTTAATTTATTTGTTAAGAACAACAGAAGATATTTGAGAAAGTTAAATAATTTGTATTCCTATATATGAACCGATTACCCGTCTTATGTCCCAAAAATAATCAAGGAAAACTGAAAATATCTGTAGATATTCGACATTTTTATTTATAAATATTTTGAATGGTATCACAAGTAGATTTGATAATATTTTTGCCTTAAACCTATTGACAATGCGAGAAAATTTTCAATTTGGGTCCAAAATGTTAATCCATTTTGAAATTAGATTTGATACAGGTTGTTGGTGTGTTGAGCTCGTTTTTCACGGGTATTGAATAAAAAGACTTACAAGAAGGGACTAGCGACAAAATTACAGGTGTATCACCGTTTCACCGTTTAGCTACATTTACTGGTGCAAATCCCACCACTGCTCTCCAGAGCCTAACCACACACCTTTCCATTTTCTCCTCTCTCTACCCCTCGTCTTTCCGCCATTCTCACTTCTCTCCACCCTTCTCGTCACTCCTCCCATCACCCTCCTAAACTATCTTCTCCTCTACGTTTCTTCTCTCCTCTCGCCCCCTCCACTGCTCCACCCCTCCCTCTCCCTTCTCCCTCCCGCATGCCAACTTCCTTTCCAATTCCCCATCTTCTACTTCTTCTTCTAATCAGTTTTGCAATGTTTAACCTAATAATAATGACTACATTTATTCCTATTGTTCAAAATATGTGACGCCTAAATTTTCCTATTTAGAAAATAATTTTTGGAAAGTTCCTCCCATACAATACAAGATATCAATTAAAAAACAAAAAATTACACGAACACCACTATCGCTATGATAAGTATGGGTAAAGATTAAAGAATTGCCTCCTTGTTTGACAAAATATACTATGGGTCCTGTTTATTGAAACATTTAGTTTTCTTTGAAATGTGTCTTTACTGTCCATATATTTTCTTATATACTCTAGATATTACGTGAATTCCGAGAATTTTCGAGAATAAAATGTTCTAAAAAATGTCAAATGGTGTAACTACTACGTTATTTGCTGTAAATTGTTCTTAAGTGTTTACACCTTCAAAATTTCATTTACTTCGTATAAATTCAGGTGCTGATATTTTACATCTTCTGTAAAAGATAAACGAAAAATCTAGTGTTCTCCGAGAATGAATAAGTAACAAATATGAATTCGCATGTGTTTCTCGATTTTCATGGAAAGATATTTGAGAATGAACAGAACCTCTTTCCTGACAATGGTTATACTACAAGTTATTGTTTGGTGAAGGATGAAGGTAAAGATGATTTCAAAGGAAACGATAACGCTGATTTTGAAAATCATTATAAAATGTTTCTATCACGCAAGTTTCAAGAGATATAAATATATTTATTATTTGAAATAAACAAAATCCTATACTAATTTCCAGATTTTCACTCCTATTAAATTACTACAACGTTTTATCAGCATACACGATATGAGGTAAGAACAAGTTAAACATTGAATACGCATATTCGTGCAATAATATGTCGACATTAAAATGGTTCGTCTCCACAATTCCCCAGAACATTGGTACAGCGAATGACAATGATTTGAGTTTTCCATATAACCAAAATCTAAGGTTCGTTGTATACATGTGATAGAACACTAGTGAGTAGCCCATGGTGAGTCCTGATCACAAATACGACAGCCAAGCTATAAAGAATACGCAAGTTTTGTAATGTCATATATTTTTTTCCTTTGAAGTTTGGGTGTAAATTTTCCACAAACGTAACAGAAATTACCAGGTTGATTGGCAAACGTCTGATGTGAAATGACGATTTGCATTTTATTGAACTGATTAATTTCTACAGACCATGTGGCGAATTTCATTTATAGAAACCACAGAACTATAATATACTAATGTGTTTAGACACACAACCAGAAACGAACTTCACGCTCACTACGGGCAAAGTTTCGCATGGCATGGACTGACTCAGAATCTGCCACTACAACGGTTGGATATTTGTATGCTTGGGATAAGGTAAGGGGCAGAACATAATTCCTTTCGATGACTGATGCGCAGTAGGAAATATGAGGATGCACGTGACTTGTTTTCAAAACACCCACTAAGACCTACTCGTAATTTAGCGTCAGTACCAGACCTAAGAATAAAGACGGCAATCATCGAATACAGAGGGTAAAAAAAAACAAAACGTAAACCTAATTTTCCTGAGATCTCAAGAAAGTGACGTAGATGAACTGAACAGATATTTTATTTTTAAATAGAATTTATGCGTATTGATTCTACATACCTTACAGGTGCAATTAAACTTTGCATAAATAGCAAAATACGGTATTAAACGGTATACAGATACGGCATATTTAAAAACTGTGATATGACTTTTTATTATGATATTCCTCATTTACAATAAAATTGAATATGTTGCGCACTCTACCTTTCTGAAGGTAAAAATCTTGTTCCCTATTGTTATTGAAACAGTTCAAAATATTCTAAGCAATATTCACTACTGAAATGTGTTTCAAAACTGTTGGGAAACAAGAAGATAAAAGGAGATTATGCAAGTATCTGGGTATTAGGTGATATATGTTGCTTCTCTTACTGTTCTTCCCTAGCATTCCTAATCCTTTACGATTGTACGTAATTTTGCTTAAAATGTGCCTTTGGCAATGTAATTGCCGTAAAAACCTCTATTATGTCTGAAATATGTGTTCAAGTCTGTGCACAGTTACAGAGAAAGTGAAAACGCGACAGAATTTGAAAACATTTTATTGATGAAACTGAGTGGACACTGAAATCAAGATTTAAGAAAAAAAAGTACCAGGTACAAAGATACAAACCTTGTGAAGTCTCATTTTATCATTGAAATTTGGCAAACGTCTGAAAACTTTCATTTATCGAATATGCGTCAATATATGAAATCTAACATTACCTAATATTATGAAATCTTCAAAACACAAATGAGATAATTTTTATTTAACAATTGAATCTCCTTTTGAAGATTGTGGTGGTTAATTAATAGATCAAAGTTCATTTCTATACCATGCTCTATTACCTTACCAGTAAATATTATCTCCAGATATTTAATTTATTGCATACATTATGTTCTACATTTGTGTTCCTCAACATACGTCTATTTTTCTCGCTCAAATAATCTTGCCTGTCGCCCCACACTCATCGCACATGGCCCCCTGCCCCATCGCCATCGCCCGTCGCTGCGGCCCTCCATCTGGCCTTCGGGGCCGAATTTTTCAAGCGCTGCGTGGGCGGCGCCGCTGACGAGAGCAGCGGCGAGCGCCCTCCCCTCCGCCGCCCCGCCCCCCCCGCCCCGCCCCGCGCAGCGCGCGCCGCCCGAGCTGATGTCAATCCCAAATACAGCTACAATTTGTTAACCAGAAGCGGTCCGTTATTGAAAACCTACGAGAGCGCGCAGATTACCGGCTTATTGGCATTCTGAACGCCGGCCAACGATTTTGTTCCGCCGGGCCTATTTATCACAACCGTTCGCCGGCGCCCGGCTCCACACCCCGCCTCGCTCAGCCCCGCGCTCCGCCCCGCGCTCCGCCCCGCCTCACCCCGCTCCTCCCCGCGCGCGAGCGCAAGCGGGACAGCCCGGACAGGCTGCGGCCGGCGGGACGGGCGGCGCGGGGCGGGGGGGTGGAGGGGACGGGTGGACGACCAGAAGCCCGCCCGGCCGCGACGGCCAGACGCATCTCCCACACAACCACTGCTTCAGACGCCACGCCCATGTGCCTCGGCTCACTCATCAATTATCCCTCGGAAAAACGCGACTTTTCGACCAAACTAAACATTTAGATTAAATTTCTTAGCAGCAAATTATATCCAAAAATTATGAATTTTAGAAATGTCGCATCCAGATTTTTAAGAGATTGGCAATTCCTTATACATTGTGATTGGTGGCAATTTATATAAGAAATGTAACAAAGAAAAATATATGAATAACGGTGTTGAAATGTAAATTGACCTCACCTCTATCACGTTATTTTCTAGGTTTTTGTGAACCACTCATCAATTTCTGACAATCCTACACTTTCCTTCCAGGCACTGTTACTCTTACCTCAAAACAATGAACAAATGTTAATTTTTATTCACTTTAAATAAAGAATCATAAAATGTAAATACTATTAAATAATGTGTCCACAATATCTTACTACAATATCACTATCGAAAATTTATTTGTTATAGGGTTTTTAATTGCTATCATTTTCGTTCAGATTTGCCAGTTAAATTCGCAGTGGTTTACGCAGCAACATTTTTTCATTTTCATCCATCGCTGATCCACTCTCAATAATTCATTTTCGAACTATTTATTGTTCGTTTCCATTGTCCACTCCGCGATCTCGTTCTCTCATAAATAATACAGAGTTGCTTGGCTCGGTAATGAATGGGAAGTGGGTCAAATAATCAAGGTCCTCGGATTGTCTCCATTTGCTAAATAACGAAATGAGATTATTAAAAATCAAAACTGTTTCGCTAATTACATCAGTATTCATAATTTTCTAATTATTATGTGAGGCTAGGGGGAGGAAGCACAATATAATGGCTTATAATGGCGTTAATATGAAGTCAAAATGACAAAAAGGCACGTCGGGTCTCCCCGGTATGGCGTTTCCTTTAAGCAATGACTATGATGATGTACAGTGATGTGAGTTACGAAAAATGTTCGTAATGAAACGAATGCAAGCTTATTTTGAATCCTCTATCACTGTGACACGCGATTTAGTCGTGGCAGCCACGACGTGTGGAGACGGGCTTCAGCTGTCAGCATAGACCTTGAGGTCGGTTGTCTGTCAATGCGTAGATTTTAGGGGAATTCTCTCTCTCCACACTCTCTGAGCGAGGGAAGATGTACGGCATGGCTTCTATTCACGCGCCCCCCTACTCCGCGTTATAAAGCATAACCCCATGACCAGATACGCAATGCTGAAATGCGAGTGTAACTGGAAGTCACAGGATTGTCGTATTGTGCGTTGAAAGAGTTTGCAACTAGTCCGAATACAGTCAGTGAGATATGTATTTTTCAACTAAAATAAGATGTCAATTAAGAGGGTTCAATATTCATTTATTGATGATTCCTTTGATAAATACGTCATATGATAATGTATTTTGAGAAATATAATGGAGTCATATAATTTACTTCTTTCAGGGCAGAAACGTCAATATCAGATCATAAAATAGACAAGCATGCATAGAACGGAAACCTTGCTAAACCGGAATTTTGTTGTGTCCTCATCGTTTCCGGCTTATTCAGATTATACTGTAAAACAAATATACAACAAAAGTTGTCCTTGACAGTACACCATGAAATGGACTCAGACCATCTATCAGTAATAATTACCACACAACATTCACTTCTCACACACTCATCTATTCCACAACTCAACACTTACACAGTTAATTGGCACAAATTAAAAAAATAATGCTAAAGCAACCATCCTAAAGTTCAAAATGTTAAAGAGCCCTGTAGGAATAGATCAAGCAATAACAATACTCAATAACATAATATTAAGTGAACTACAGAACAGTAAATGAAGTAAATCACCTACAAATTCACAGAATAAAAAATAAACTACCCCAAAAGCATCAGAAATCTAATCCACATAAAATTTACACGAGAAGGTTATAGAATCGCACTGGAAATCCTGAAGTAAAAAACAAAATTAAAATTAAAAAAACACTTTCCACAAACAACAATAAATATCCGATACAAAAACAACAATTCACTCCCACACCAAACAATGATACAGATAGCAACAGCTTCTAATCAGAACGTAACCTCCAGAATCAGATTCACATTCCCCCAGGAAATAACAAATATAATAAAAACACTCCCTAAAAAGAAAGCTCCAGGACATGACGGAGTAAATACAAAAATCCTCAAAAATCTGCCAAATCAATCCATAGAATTCTTAAATAATATATATATATATATATATATATATATATATATATATATATATATATATATAACTCTTCATTAAGAATAGGTTATTTCCCACTATTATGGAAACACTATAATAATACCCATATCAAAACCTCACAAACGTCCCTCAAAAATGGAAAATTATCAACCAATAAGCTTGTTACCCTCCTTATCAAAAATTCTCGAGAAAATTATTCAGAAAAGACTCAGTAATTACCTTCACAAAAATGACATCATTCCCAAACATCAGTTTGGATTCACAGAAAAGTTATGAATCACACATATATTATTAAGAAGAACATATCCATACAGCGTTCCAAAGAAAACTACATACTATATCAATCTTTCTAGACATTTCCGAAGCATACGCCAGAGTATGGCATCAAGGTCTCATGTACAAATTTAGAATCAATGGCTAACTAATATCCTCAATAGCTTCATAATCAATAGACTCTTTTCAGTTTCAGTAGATAAACATCTCTCAAACCCAAAATCAATGTATATTGAACTTCCTCAGGACTCGCTATTGTGGCATCTATATTATTTAATCTTTACACACCTGATATCTCTATCCAATGCAATCAAAATAGCACAATTCGTAGAAGATACAGCATTGTATATTGTTCTAGCACATCACTTGATACATTAAAAAACACAATACAGAAAACTCTAAACCAAATAGATTCTTAGTCGAACAATAGGAAAATTCAATTAAACCCATCTAAGTGAACAGCAAAAATATTTTGATTAAAAACAATTTGAACACCACCACCTCTCACACTGGACACACTATTCCTTGAACTCCACAAAGCAAAACAGTGAAATATCTTGGACCAGTGATGGATTTAGGCATGGGTACTGAGGGCGCTGCCCCCTAGGCGGCAATTTTTTAGGGGCAGCAAATTTTCCGAAAAAATCCAAAAGTGTTTTATTCTGAAATTTGCCCTTGTTTATACAATAAGGGCACTTGCGCTCTGACACCTGGCCATTAAAGACCGATATCGTAGATTTTTTAAAACAAAATTATGTTATGTACTATTTTACCTTTTTCTTTGTAAAATTAAAATTTGTGAAGAAAAGTAACAATTTAAAAAACATAGTAAGTAAACAAATTAAGGTTCATAATAATACAGTACACATTGTATATTATAAAATACAATAATCATACAGGAAAAGACGACAAACAAAAACAAATCCAAGGATCAACTAAATATCAATTTATTAACAAAAAAAAAAACAAAATTAAAAAAAAAAAAAAAAATTAAAAAAACTAAACAGTAATAAAGTCTCTCTTCCACTTAGTGTAGTCTCTCCCTGTTCCTCAATTCCAATACTTCCAACTTCCTGATGCTTTGAACTTCCTTTAATAATATTAAAATTCAGTCATGATACCTTTATAATGTCGTCTTCAGTATACTTTGTCTCTAAGTATAGACAATTTTGATATAGTCCAACATAATCATTTAACCATAATATTCTTTAACCCATAATTTCACGAACGCTCATAATCTTCCTCGTTAGTGTCCAATCAACAAAACAATTTTCTTTTTGTTTGCTGACGACAACGTCCAGACCACTTTTACTTTCTCGCATACATACGTATATAGGGGAGTAATTACATAGCATAGAGAAATTTATGTAATGCTGCGTGAAATCGACTTCGAGATTTCAACGGAAATACACGTTTTGTACACTTATAATGGTGGCATAGTTCCCGGTTAACTCTGAATTTTCGAAAATTGCAAAAGTTTGATTTTTTCGGCGTCTTCCTACAATTATAACATTGAAGATACCAAATTTTCCTTTAATTGAAAGTTGTTGTACATAAATAGCTTTATCATTAAGGCCATGCAAACGTTTTTGAAAATTTTAGTAGTTTTCGTGCAATAGAGCGAGAAATATTTGGAACTTTAAAAATTACAAAAACAAGATTTTGTCAAAAAGGCTCCAATTTTTTTAAATGTTTGGTAGGGGTAGCACCAAATGTACCATATACAATGAAATAAACGCCATATTTCTCTGTTTTTTTTTACAAAAATTTAATTTTTTGACTTCTCTCTCATATCAGTACTATTTACATTAAAAGCAATTTATTTTATTTATTTTTATTTTATTTATTTATTTTACGTAAAAAAACAGTTAAAAACTGCGTATGACGTGCTATGGGGAAATATGAATTGTGTGCACATTTTCAAAATTCTGTGATCCCTACACTAAGTCATATACTACTTAAATTTTGAATTTTGAAAGGGAGAAAAAAAACAAAAACTCCCATGTAGTAAAATCTATTTTCAAAAATAGATAAGCAATAAATTTTGAATTTTGAAAGGGAGAAAAAAAACAAAAACTCCCATGCAATAAAATCTATTTTCAAGGATAAATAAGCAATAAATTTTGAATTTTGAAAGAGAAAAAAAACTCCCATGTAATAAAATCTATTTTCAAGGATAAATAAGCAATTAATTTTGGCTCTTATTACTTCCTGCCGCGACAACATGGAAACGATAATTTGAATTATTGTATTTCCCACTGAATTCTAGAATACGTGCACAGAAAATGAAGTTACATTTATGTCCAGAAGCAAAACAAGGGGCCATCTCAGCATTTGCTCAATGGATCAGGGAAACTGGACAAAAAACCTGATCGAGATGGGGGTCATTGACCCGAAAGCTGTAGTACAATAGTTGTTACAGGTTGTTTATACTCATTTACACAGTTCAAATGGTAAATAAAGCATTATGTATCATTGTTAAAATTAATGTTCATTTTCATGTGATGCTCAGTATAGTCTCTAATTGTATAGAAACAGTTATGCAGCAGAAACGATTTCACTTGGGATTTAAACTTGCCTATTGAATTTAATCGTTTAATGACATCTGGCAAAGTGTTGTAAAATAATGTACATGTATTTTATGTGAATTTTTTGTAATGAGCTGTTGATACTGTCACCTGATGAATATGATTTCTACGTCCAGTGTTATAGTAATAGACTTCGGAATTTTCTGAAAATATATTCCGGCCTTGAGCAAGTCATTTTTTACAAAAACCACTGATTCGTAAATAAGAAGACACGGTAATGGTAGAATTCCTAGATTAATGAAGAGAGGCTTACATGAATCACGTAAGTGGGATTTGGTTATTATTCGTACAATTCGTTTTTGTAATCTAAAAGTATAGGAGCTATAAGATGTATTTCCCCATAATATCTCAGGCGGGAATGAACATTCGCGAAGTATACACAACGAGCAGTATGAAGGCTGACTGAATTTGCAAGAATTCTGAACCCGTAGCATAATGAACTTAATTTTCCGTTCAATTCATTTAAATTTTGTGACGTTCCATTTAAGGTTTGACTGACTTGAGAGACCTAAAAATTTTGTCTCCTTAACATCAGTCAATGCTACACTGTTCATTTTCAATGGGGCACAGAATTGTTTATTTGAAATGGAAAACCGCATTAAAACCGTTTTCTTTCGTTTACTATTAATTTGTTATTTCGGAACCAATTTGAAACATCTGATATTGTACTATTTACGGTTTCTTTATAGCAAGGGATGTTCGTATCATCCGCAAAGAGAACCGTTCTTCCGTTTCGAATCGTCGAGGGCATATCGTTTACGTAAAGTAGGAACAGAATAGGGCCTAAAATCGATCCTTGAGAAACTCCACATGCAACGGGCAAAGAGTCGGAAAGGTGAATGCGTAATGTTCCATCTTTCCAGTAAGGTATTTCAACTCTCTGAGATCGTTGTTTAAGGTACGAACATAACCAATCTAGAGCAATACCACGAATTCCATATGAAGGTAATTTGGAAAGTAAAATGTCATGATCAATGACGTCAAAAGCTTTTGAGAGATCTAAAAATAATCCAATAGGTGCCTCGTTTTGATCCAATGCTGAGGCGACATCTTTAAGAAAAGAAAATATAGCTGTTTCCGTTGAGTTTGATTTTCTAAATCCATGTTGGCAATCTGAAAGCGCGTCGTGTGTAGTGAGAAAGGTTTCCATTCGTACGTAAAAAAGTCTCTCTAATATTTTTGAAAAAACTGATAGAAGAGAAATGGGCCGATAATTTTGAATTTCATTTTGTTCCCTTTTTTCGAAGAGCGGCTTAATTTTAGCTGTTTTGAAAATATCTGGAAACGTTCCAGTGCATGAACATGCATTAAATATGTGAGTTAACGGGTGTGTAATGGCTATACGCACAAGTCTTTAACAAAGAATCCGGGAATTCATCTAAACCGGACGAATATTTATTTTTAGTTTACCGATTATTTTGAGAATTTCATAGGAAGAAGTTTCGAAACGAACATTGTGTCTAAAATTTTGGGTGAACTGTCTGGTTTTGAATTTTGAGTCTGAAGACCCTTAGTGAGATCGGCAGCAATTCTCAAAAAGTATTGGTTAAAGAGATTAGCCACTGTTGCCGGATCGTTCACATTTATATCGTTATATTTTAAAACAACATTCTCTACGGGGTTTCTAGTTGATTTGGTAGTATATTTTATTATATTCCATATTGCTTTTGTTTTATTATTTGAGTTCAAAATATCGTGATCGTTTTTCATGATTTTAGCCAGCCTATGACTTTCGTAACAATGTTTTGTATTTTTAAAGTAGATAAGAAATCTTGAGATACGTCATGACGTTTAGAAATAAAGTAGAAGTACGTTTATTTTTACACGATGTTCTAATTCTTTTGTGATCCAAGTATTACTTTTCCGTGAAATGTTTAATTTTCTCTTTTAATAGGAAAGCATGCGTTAAAGAGAAATGAAAGCTTTGAGAAAAATAAATTATATGTTTCATGTTGTGTCAATAGCGTTATAATCTGCCTCCCATGATTCTTTCAGCAAGTAGTCCGTAAATAACTTTATGTTAACTGTAGTAAATGCTCGACATGCGTGTTTATTTATTGTGTCAGTATTCATGTTATTAGTAATTGTAAAATTTGTGCATCGTGGTCACTGTAACCTAGATTATTCGTTATTATTTTATATCTAGTTGTGGTTTTGTTAATTATAATTTGATCTATTGCTGTTTGTGATTTAAGAGTATTCCGTGTAGGTACGTTTACTGTAATATCTAAATTAAAAGAATGAATTAAATTGAGAAACTGCTCTTTTTCGTGGGATTCGCTCAGAAAATCAATATTGAAATCTCCACATACAACAATGGATTTAAAAGAGAGATTACTAATTTTGTTCAGAGTTATCTCTAGATTTTCTACGAAATTGAAATAATCTAAGGCTTGCTTTGTTGGAGGTCTGCAGATGCAAAGTAAGATAATTTTGAGCGTAGTAAGATGTACAACTGTTATTTCAAAAACTTTTTCAACTGCATATAAATTGAATTCTGACAAGAAAGTAGAATCAATATTATTTCTTACATAAATACACGAACCTCCGTAAGCAGGGCCTTTATTTGATTCCCTTGCTCTACAATAAGATGCTGCAAGGTAAAACTAGGGAAATTTTGGGGTGTGTTTAGATCATTATGAGATACCCAATGTTCTGTAAAGCAAAGAACATCTATTTGACTGAGATCACACTCTAATGCTGCCTCGATAAATTCAATTTTATTTGAAAGATATTGCACATTATGATGCATTATTTGAATCTTTTGCATGTACCTACACGGATGCTTTTCTGCTGCATCTGACTATAGTTGCTATTTATTTATCTCATTTTTACCTCGAGTGCGTGGTCGAAGGAATTATCGTGTCCCAGCAGTGTTAGGAGGTGAGGAAGGAGGGGTTACAGATGTAGGGGAATGAATAATGGGAGAGGTAGTACAAGGATTAGATTCAGGGGATAAGGTAATTGGGTCAAAGGGGTTCCGGAGGATGGAAGCGAACTAGGAGATGTAGGTGGGAGGAATCATGGATAGGATACTGCTGAGGTGTAAGGATGTGTTTGGCAAGTTCGCTACCGAGTGCATGTTTTCCGACAAGGTTCAAGTGAAGACCATGCCGGGTGAAGTGTTTTTCTGAGAGAAAGTTAAGCTCAAATAATTTAACATGTATGCCTCTCAGATGCAGTTTTAATTTGTTGTTTGCGTGTCTAATTTCTTTGCACAGTGTTGGTTTGTTGTACCAGAAGGGCAGAGTCGAGATTACAATGTTCGTGTTTTGGGTGGCACGTTGTAGTTTGTCAACATGTTGCTCAGGTGTAAAGTGACCACCCAAATTGTTGTCATTCTGCCCTCCTATGATGATGACTGTATCCCGTTTGGTGAGAGTTTTTGTGTGGGGGTCCAATTCACTGATCACGTCGGCAAACCTCCGTTAGGTTTAAACACCCACATGACAGAGAAATTGGATGGGAGTTTCCCACTGAGCAGGGAGGGGATTTGTCGCCCATGGCTATCTGCTAAAATTAGTACCTTTTTGGTGGGCTCAGTAGAAATGTCCTTGTTTACTTGTGGGCCAGGTTGCGCAACACTACGTGTCTTTGTTTCTTTGCGCTTGCTAGCCTGTTTGCGTCGGTTTGTGGGTGGACGTGTCGATGATGGGAGGGGGTAGTGAGGATTGGGAAGGCATGGAAAATCATTGTCATAATCTAACACAGCAAATCTGTTTTGAGTCATGATTGGTTGTGATGATTGTGTTTTGCTTTCGCGGTTGGACGGTTGAAAGTTTCTGCGGGTTGCCTATTGTTGTCCAAACGTCTGAGTTTTGAACGACCTCTTCGAGCCTTCGGATATGTTCATCTAAATTATTGTTTACGTGTGTGAAGGCTTTCAGAAGGACGGCTTTCAGAGTGTACAAAGTAGAAAGTGTATAGCGAATAGTAGCCATGTCACAAATGCGTATCAAATGCGTGGCAAATATGAGAATAAATAAATAGATGAAATCAGATTATGTGTCAAAAATGTTTCCTAAATTATCTTTTTAATTTACGTGTATTAAATTATCTAATTTAAGTTACGTATTTATTTAAAAAATGAAAGAAATGTGATTCTAATTAGTATTTAAATGTTATTGGTTAATTGCGAGTAGATTTGAGTGTGTTTCCGTTAATAGATCAAAGCTGCAAACTAATAAATACAATTAGATTACTATACTTTACCTCTTTAAAGGCCACAAAAATGCACCACTTTGATATTCTTTTGAAATCACAAGGTTCAAAATTTTCCGTTACTAATATATACGAAACTTTGAATTTTTATGTTTTTCACAATTATCACAACACTTTCACTAGTTGTTTAATCCTTTGCGCAAAACTAAATTTATTTGTACAGCAAATATGTATTAAAAGTCTTTGAACTCGTTAAAATGCACGTTTGTCCGTTACGCTGTCTTTTAAACCAATAACTATTTACTTCTTTTCCACTGCTTCGAACAATATAAATCTCTTTCGGCGTTCCTGTAACAAGTAAACAAGTAAAGAAAACATTTTAAAAACAAAAGGTACCTGAAAGATGTAAGAAAGTAGTCAAAATTAGTCAAATATTGGAGCACAGTCCGAGCACGTCAGTCACGCAAGGAAGCAACCAACTCATTTAGACACTAAACTCAACTGGAAAGAACATATAAAAAAACAGCAAACAAAAGCCAGAATAATCCAATAAAAGTCACTAATAAACAACCACAGTAAAATAATATATAATGGCAAACACATATATAGAGCCATAATTAGACCCCTAACGCTCTACGACGGAAGCTAGTTTGTACCTCACTTACAACATAATTCTCGTCAGATCGCCTAACATTCTACCAGTATGAGTCATGGTGTGTGTTGGTGTGGTGAGGGTGGTTGTATGTCCCTCACTTTCTGTGAGGTGCCTAAGATTGAGGAGCATGCAGCACATAATTTAATTTTGTATACACTTTGTCGGTAGTTGAAAGGTATGTAATTCTTGTCAACAAAAATTGTAAATGTGTTCAACTGTAGCCAGATTTGTAATTGTATCCGACACGTTGGTTTTGTAGCCTTATTATAACAGTGTGTTATTTCCTTCTCATATTATACATCCCTGAGGGTGGAAATATATTTTCCGAAACGTCGGGAAACAACCATGTTGTAGATTCTTTTTATTTCCACTGACCAAGTTCCGTTGACCTACCTTGAATATATCATGAATGATCGTTAAGAATTCTTCATCGTACACATACTTATTATGTGCTAAATGACGTTCATTTTCGAAAAAGGAATGATTTCTCCGGATTAAACGTCATCGCATATCTCGTCATAATTATTTAACTTGCAATTCTCTGTGATTCGGAAGTGCAGTTCTCTGTAAACTGATTTCTTACTTATTTTCATTGCCACTATTATCAGTGATCAAATCATGACTGCAGTACGAATGCTCTATTCCAAATAAAACAAACACTACTGCTCAAAAAAACGCGAATTATGGAAAATAGTAAAGCACTTTGTGAAGTAACAAATGCACCATAGATTTCTGTCAGTAGAGTTCTGAAAATTCTGTCATTCTCCCCATTCTCCACGCTAATACAGAGCTATCTCGAAAATGTAAATTTTGTAACAAAATTGTGAATATTTTGTATTTTGTGCTACTTCCCCTCTGCACCCCTTATACGAAATACGATATGTTAAGTATGTGCCAGGCTTGACTTTGGTCATCTTCAAACAGAAGGCAACGATTGCAAGCGAATCGACTTTGCCGGTGCGTCACAAGTGCTGCAAGGATCGATCTCCCCGCCGGCCGAGGTAGCACGCCGCTGTCAAAGGGTGCATCCCGGGCCAGACGGCGCATTGTGCCCCGCGAGCCAAGTATCACGTTTCGATGGAAGTTCGTGTCAGCGCATACATTCGGCCGGCCGGGCCGAGAGGATCTTTTGTAGCAGCCGACTTCACTTTTTAATTACTCGGGTGTCGAAGGATTAGCGGCCGACGGAGTCCTTTTGTCATCGGGGGCGCTAATCCTATTGCTGGGGTCGGCGGGGTGAGGCCGGCGACACGGCCGCTTCGGCGGAGGGGAATTTTAACCCGTGGCGCCTGGAGCGGGGAGGTCTTTGGAGGGGGTGCGCCTACTCGTCTGTTATGCCTAGGCTGCGCTAGCGTGTGGGAGGGGGAGATGGCGCCGGCGTCTTGGCTAGCTCATGCCCTGAGCGGAGTCTGGAAAGCGACGTGGAACAAGAGTTGTTTTTATTGTTGTCGTCATCTAATGCACGGGATCAGAAAACGTATCCCTAGACCAACCCTCGCCATGGTATATATCGATGGGCATTTTCAAATTTGGTACTGCAGTGCCTCGGACCGGGAGGGTTCTAGGGTTCGAGTCCCGACATTGTCAGAATTTTCGCCAGCTAGATCGAATTCACGCGCTGAATAGACGAGAGCTATTCCGATTGGTAATTTCCCGTCGTTTCTTCGATCAACACCAGGCCGGAGTGGTACCCTAAGGAATGGGCAACGGACCGCGCGCGATCTTTCCTTCCTCTTCTTGGCCCTATCCTCACCTTTAGTCATACATACTTACACTTACACGCACTACCACGCATGCCAGAAGACCAGTCGGAAGGTTAGAGCTTATCCTGGCTAATGGGGGTGCTCCACTGATGGGAGATGACTACTTGAAGAAAATCCCGCAAATCGACAGGTAGATTGGCGCCGGATCTCGTCATCCAGCGGGGGGAAGAGCCCTGCCACCTTCAGTACACTTACGGGACTATTAACCTTAACAGTTGACGCACCCGGAATCATCAATAGATCAATTCAAATGTGGCCCCAAATGGCTTTGCATAAGGACTATTTTAAGACTACAATACTCACAATCAGGGACTGTTACACCTACGATCTCAATGATATACGTCACTTCCGTCGTTTCCCGACTGAGAGAATCTAAAAATTGCATTGGTACGAGAATTGTCGGAAAAATTAATTTACCGAGCACTTAGCCTCAAACGTAAGACTCTTTGCTGATGACTATCATCTATCGGGTTATCGAATCAGAGAAGGGACGTGTATATTTTGCAGCGAGACACAGACAAATTACACTCCTGGGCAAAAACAAATGGCATGGAAATAAATAGTTCAAGAAGTAAAGCCATCACGTTTGGTAGGGTTCGACGTTGTACAAACTGAACAACAAAGTCATACCTACAGTCACATCTTGCAAATATTTAGGAATTCAATTAGATAGTAAATTGAACTAGGAAAATCAAGTAAATTTCGTTGTGGGAAAAGCCTGGAGATCTCCACATTTCGTTATGCGGATCCTAAAGAAGAGTAGAGTGAGAGGTAAAGAATTAGCTTATATGTCACTAGTCCGACCCGTATTAGAATATGGCACGGTATGTTGGGACCCGTACAGAATATCGCAGCAAGGTAATCTAGAAAAGGGCCAGCGCAGAGAGCGGAAATTTACTTTCAGAGGATCAAAAAATAGAGGTGCATGGGAATCACGCGAAAAGAGGCGGATTAAGCTGCGACTCTATGCTATGTACAAAGCATACACAGGCTATCCTGCTTGGAATGAAATACACGTCGTTTAGGAAAACCTACATAATTCGGTAGAGCGGATCACGTGCATAAAATTAAGACAAGAATACAGAAAACGGATGTCAGGAAATTTTCATTTACAAACCGAACTATTAGAGACTGGAACAGTTTGCCTGCGACAATCTTAGAACCCTTTCCTCAAAGCTTGAGCAAGTTTAAAATAAATTAGTTTTCTAGTTAATTATATATTAGGTTATTGTATCAATGTTAAGTTTCCACTGTTAGATTAGTAGTATTTCCTACAAAGTAAGTTGTTTTAATTGTTAGTATAAATATCAGTTGTGGTAGTATTGTTATTATTATTGTTATCATTTTATTATTATTCATGTAGTGCAGTGCAGTGCAGAGTTATGAAGTGAAGTGGAGGGAAGGGAATGCGAAAGGAATGCATCACAGTTAAGTGTTGTGCAGTGAAGCGAAGTGGAGTAAGGTTTGCGTGGTGATGTTATGTACTATTTATTATTATTTTCTAATTAACTCCTTTCTTGTAATTTTTGTTAGTGAATGTAAGTTTAATGCATGTCAGGTTAAGATATTCTGCCACCAAGTTACTATACTTAATTGCAGAATTAACAATAAAATCTAATCTAATCTAATATGCCGCAAGCATGACAGCATAATGAGGATATTTTGCCTTTGAAAATCCACTGCTTCTGGTCGAGTTTCAGCGTGAGAACTTGAGATTTCGAGGTAGGTTTCTCATGTTATCCATCCCGTTCGGGCTGACTAGCTTTAGAGGGAGCATTGTTGTTGCTCCTGCAGCGGCGTTGACCGGGAAGCCTAGGGATCAAATTCCAGTAGTGGCGGATATTCGACACGAGTTATTTTGCAAAATTGAACTTTTACCAGCCGAAGATCTTTACGCTATTATACCTACATCATACAGCATTCTAACCTTTTGATTTCTGGTTTTCATCCCAGAAAATCTCTCCATCGCATGAAAGTCGTAGAAAAGAGACGATATAGTACGGCTAAAGGAAAAACTCTGAAGAGGGAAAACCTACCGTGAGAAAAAGAGTACATGCTAATTTCCTGGCGTGAACGTCACGTATTCTTCTTGTAAGCTGCACCTGAAATGAAACAACGCCACAGAAGATCGTCAGCACCCTGGCCTCTGCCCTTACTTGTCAGCCACCCACTCCTGTTTGCCTCTAATGTGCTCATTTAATTACGTAGTTACTTGTTTACTGATTTTTATTGGTTTACTTATTTATTTGCATTTTATTCAATGTTCATTACAAATGTAATAATTCCTGTTATTTGTTTATTGATAAAAAGGAAACTTTTTAACAATTATTCATTGTTTACTTATTTACTTATTTTCTCTCCAGTCTCGCCTCCGCTCATGCTACTAACCAGTGATATTTCCTACTCCCAAATTATCGTTCACCTAATAGTCCGAACCATTCCCAGAAATTTTCCTAATTCATTCTTGACGTGTCTTTCGTGTAATGTATCCTGTGCAATGTTTCTATTTTGGAAGTAATAGTTCCAACACATGTACATTACAATACATACAATACACGTACATTATTTTACAACACTTTGCCAGATGACATTGAACGATTAAATTCAATAGAAGAGTTTAAATCCCAAGTGAAATTAATTCTGCTGCATAACTGTTTCTATACAATTAGAGACTATACTGAGCATCACAAGAAAAGTAACATTAATTTTAACAATGATACATAATGCATTATTTACCATTTGAACTGTATAAATGAGTATAAACAACCTGTAACAACTATTGTACTACAGCTTCCGGGTCAATGACCCCCATCTCGATCAGGTTTTTCGTCCAGTTTCCCTAATCCATTGAGCAAATGCTGAGATGGCCCCTTGTTTTGCTTCTGGACATAAATGTAACTTCATTTTCTGTGCACGTCTTCTAGAATTCAGTGGGAAATACAATTATTCAAATTATCGTTTCCATGTTGTCGCGGCAGGAAGTAATAAAAAAAATTATTGCTTATTTATCCTTAAAATAGATTTTATTACATGGGAGTTTTTTTTTTTTCCCTTTAAAATTCAAAATTTAATAGTATAGACTTAGGGAATTTTGAAAATGTGCACACAATTTACTTTTCCCCATAGCACGTCATACGCAGTTTTTAACTGTTTTTGACGTAAAATAAATAAGTTTGTCTAGGTGTGACATATATTGGTTACCTTGGGAACGGAGACACAAAAGGGTATTTGAAGGTTGTAGAAGCTAAAGCTTATGACGTTGACGCAGAAAAAGTTAAATGCATTGGTCATGTGCAAAAAAGAATGGAGTTTAGACTAAAGAAAATTATGCAAAGCTATGAGTGGAAAAAATATCAGATGGAAAAGGAATAAGTGGATCAAGACGATTAATCAAGAAAAATCAATTATCACTAGACATGGATTTTCTATCAGAGAAATCCTGGTAATTTAGATGAAAAGAACGAAGCTGTTTGGGTTACATTATTTAATCGTAAATTCACTAACCTTCTCCTCAAATGCACTCTGTCTCAAAGGTAGAAATTCGTGATGTAAATACATTTCCAAAGACAATCGGAAAGAGTATAAGAACACTATTCCCACTACCCTATTCCAATAATGGTCGCACTAAAACCCATTTACAGACATCTTCCTCATCCTAGGCTTTTATCTAAATGTTTACTTGTTTGCATGTTTTAATAATTCGGGAATGCACACCAAAGAATGTATTTGTAGGATTTCCAACACTAAGTATAGCGGTTATGGATGCAATTATATGCTTCAATGACGGTGCTTGCTGCAGAATTGAAGTTATGAAGGATCTAGGTATAGAAACCAGTTTAAACATGGAAGATGCGGTAAGCATAGCGGACCAAGCATAGCATGACCGGAGTTCTTGAGGCTGAAAAATATGCATAAAATATGATTAAAGAATGTAGAATAAAAAGATGAATAAAGACAAGAAAAAACAAGATTATGATGAATATGGTGCTGGAAGGTACTGAATTACTAGATTAGTGGGTTAAAATTATTCTCAATTTTCTTTTACTGCTTCTTTAGAATCTTCTTATATTAATGCATAATTAAACCAAAATATCTAGGAATTTCAAATTTTCCATGAATGTTTCACATTATGTTATATAAAATATGGTAACAATTTCATGATATGACATTTACTTTTTTTTAAAATTTAATACATACGAACAATTTTATTCAAATATGAATGACAAATTAAAATTCGAATAATATTTTTAGAAATTCATTAAGATATATAAATCTATTGTAATCTATAAAATAAGATCAAATATCATATAAAAACAATTGGAGATCGTAAAGCTACGTTTTATTATTTCTCTGGAAGTTGTTTTTTTTTATTTAAAATGAAATAAAACTACTGTAAGATCTAAAGTAATTAATTTTCAATAATGGAACTTTTCGAGTTTGCTCTCTATACTATCCTTATAATGTGTCTTAAGTTTCCAATTTTTGATTTAGTTAATTTTGCAGCTTTTCCCCCCACATACCAGATTATGGGATCGATTTAACGTAGCACATGTTCCTTTAAATATAAACCGCACGTAAAAAGATATTTGCAAAACACCTAAACACAAAATGACACTATCGGCTGAAAAGAACGATGTTTTTCAACATGCTGATTAGGCACAAATCAGAAGAAATAACTTATTTTTTCTTGTTAGAATAGAATATGTTGATTTCATTGAACGCTAGTAATGAAGATCCACAGTAGATTTTCGACTGTCCCGTTCTTTTACTTCCCTCGAGGGAACGACGAAGACGTATTCATACTTCTCAAATTCTCCCTCGCTCTCGTCCTCACTCTCGCCTCGCCTCGCCCTCTTTCGCCGTCCTCATCCTTGCCCTACCTGCCCTCAATCTCGCTATCGCTCCTGTCCCCGCCACCGCCCACGCCTTTGCCCACGCCCTCACTTCGCTCTCGCTCCCACTCTCGCCCCCCCTCGCCCTCGCCCTCGCCCTCGCCCTCGCCCTCGCCCTCGCCCTCGCCCTCGCCCACGCCCACGCCTCGCCTTTGCCCTCGCCCTCGCCTTTGCCTCGCCCTCGCCCTCGCCCTCGCCCTCGCCCTCGCCCTCGCCCTCGCCCTCGCCCTCGCCCCTCGCCTCCTCCTCGCCCCTCGCCCTCGCCCTCCGCCTCGCCTCCTCGCCCTCGCCCTCGCCCTCGCCTCGCCTCGCCCTCGCCCTCGCCCTCGCCCTCGCCCACGCCTCCGCCCTCGCCTTGCCTCGCCTCGCCTCTTGCCCCTCGCCCTCGCCCTCGCCCTCGCCCTCGCCCTCGCCCTCGCCCTCGCCCCTCGCCGCCTCGCCCTCGCCCTCGCCCTCCGCCCTCGCCCTCGCCCTCGCTCCTCCCCCTCGCCCTCGCCCTCGCCCTCGCCGCCTCGCCCTCGCCCTCGCCCTCGCCCTCGCCCTCGCCCTCGCCTCCGCCCTCGCCTCGCCTCGCCTCGCCCTCGCCCTCGCCCACGCCCACGCCCTCGCCTTTGCCCTCGCCCTCGCCTTTGCCTCGCCCTCGCCCTCGCCCTCGCCCTCGCCTTGCCTCGCCCTCGCCCTCGCCCTCGCCCTCGCCCACGCCCACGCCCTCGCCTTTGCCCTCGCCCTCGCCTTTGCCCTCGCCCTCGCCCTCGCCCTCGCCCTCGCCCTCGCCCTCGCCCTCGCCCTCGCCCACGCCCACGCCCGCCTCGCCCTCGCCCTCGCCTCGCCCTCGCCCTCCCTCGCCCTCGCCCTCGCCCTCGCCCTCGCCCTCGCCTCGCCTCGCCCTCCCTCGCCCTCGCCCTCGCCTCGCCTCGCCCTCGCCCTCGCCCTCGCCTCGCCCTCGCCCTCGCCTCGCCCTCGCCCTCGCCCTCGCCCTCGCCCCCTCGCCGCCTCGCCCTCCTCGCCCTCGCCCTCGCCCCGCCCTCGCCTTGCCTCGCCCTCCCTTTGCCTCGCCTCGCCCTCGCCTCGCCCTCGCCCTCGCCTCGCCTCGCCTCGCCCTCGCCCTCGCCCTCGCCCTCGCCCTCCCTCCTCGCCCTCGCCCTCGCCTCGCCCTCGCCTCGCCTCGCCTCGCCCTCGCCCTCGCCCTCGCCCTCGCCCTCGCCCACGCCCTCGCCTTCGCCTTCGCTGGCGCTCTCGACGTCGCCCACAGCTTCGTTGCCATTGCTCTCCCCCTCACTGCCGCCCACGTCTTCGCTCTCCCACACGACCAGCCGCAAGACCTCACCTACACCGGCACCCTCTGGAGCGACCTGACAACCCTCCATGCTCACGCGATCGCCCGCACTCGCGCTTTCGCTCTCACCCACGCGCACGCCCTCGCCCATGTTTACCCAAGCGGCCGCGCTGTTGGAGGCGGCTGGCGGCGTGGGTGGCGGAGGGCGCAGAGCACGCGGCCGGGGCGGTGGGAGGGGCGGGGCACGATGGGGTGGAGACAGCATGACTGAGCGGCCGGCGACAGCCCGGAACGAAGTTGCAGCGACGCTACGGAAATACTGGCACGTGTGGCTCATAACAGCCTCACAGCGACCGGCTGAGTTTGCTCAACGCCAGAATTGCTGCTCTCTGCAGCGACTGTCTCCGGGCGTTCGTTGCATTTGAGTGCCAACGCCGGCGGATTTTCGACACGAGCTGAATAGCTAGGGCGAATTCAGCATCGATCTGGAGGAGAATTCGAGCAGCCGATTTCATTCATTGATAACTTGGCGTGGTTTCTTCGATCAAGACCAGGCGAATACCGGAGCAATGCCCTAACCACGGGATACCGCTGGCGCGCAATCACTCCTGCCTCTTCCTTAATCTACCATACGTCTTATCAGTTGCCCCCCCACACCACACGTGTTCTACACTACCACACATGTCAGGCGACTAGTTGAGAACTCAGAAGTTGTTCCGGATGGGGGCGATGGGGGCGGTGCCCAGCTGCAGGGGGATACCTGGAGGAGAAATTTCCGCAAGCCGATGTGTGGGTTGGCGCTGTATCTCACGATCCAGTGGGGGAGGAACTCCGCAACTTACAGACATAAAGAACATTTACCACTCTAACAGGGTCAGTGACCATACCAATTGATGTGCCCGGAAGCATTCAAACTATTACTCAATCATGCCACACCGCACACTACGTGTCTGCACAATGACCAGTGGTGTATCATTACACATTTTATTTACGAAAACATACATATATACAAAATGTAGCCCTGAAAACCTTACAGGACCGACCTACCTCTACCTAGACCAGTAAAAGATTTGGCACATAACTCCACTTGCCGGTCTCTCATCTGAATGGCAGGATATATCATCAAATAATTCAATTCATCATCAAAGGGTCGTGATACACCACGACTCTTATTGTAAATCGGATTTTTTCATATAATCGCAATTTCTCGGCTAATTCTAAAACTGAAACAATCATGTCTTGAGTAATAAAGAACAGTCCAAGTCCGTCCCAGATGGTCGAGGTGGGTAAGCCGTGTACATATTGAACAAGCGCTTCGGGGGGCCAAAGGAACGTTAAGATATGAAGTAAACCAACTTTTGGAGCCTCCTTCCATTCCGTATCTATACATTTTCTCAATAAACCGAATATATAGAGTATATACATATAAATTTTAAAACATTGGATCCCAGAAGTATTTTAAAATATAATTTTTCTTAAATTGTTACAAAAAATTCATTTTGTTTAATTAGGAATACACAATACAAATCTTCATTATGTTTAAAATGAAAGCGAAATTGCGACATTTTAACGAAATCACAGACGTATTTTCCGTGCTTGCAAGTTTATAGTTTTCATTGAATTTCTGCGCGCTTTGGAAATTAGTAAAATGTACATTCTGCGTTCTGTATATGTAGTATTTCAGTACGATTTCCTGGGAATCTAACGAAAACATATACATGCCTCAAACGGCCGGAGGCTGCAAAGATTTCTTTCTATTTCTGTGTGCATAGGAAATTAGAAACATAGATTGAAATTTTTCGTTTTCTTTGTCGTTTGACAGGTTTATGCAGCGCTCTCAGTGGAGCCCGCTTGAGTGGAGTCGGCAACATCGCTGCTTCTTCCCTTTGGCCTACGTTGCCAAAAGAGAATGGCACTCGTCAACAATATTAATATGCATTCCTCTGCATATATTGAATATGAAAGAGAACGGCGTTTTGAGAAGCGTCTGCGTGCGGCCTTTCCCCGGCCCCCTCTTCGCTCGTCCCCCTTCCTGCCGCTTCCCCTCCCATAGCCCAGGCAGGCAGGGCGCGGGCTCCCACGCCCTCCACTGCGTCCAAATACGCAAACCAAGGAGAAAACAGTAGTCTCGTTGATTTTTCTTATTCATAATCAACAAGTATTTTTTATTAACACGATGAAAATGTACAATCTATTTCAATTCGAAATAAGTAAATATGATAATTCAAAATAAAATGATCAATGAAACAATAAATTACAGAAAAGTCTCCCATTGGTACTTTCCAGGATCAATATACAAAGACTATAACATAAAAGTGAAAAAAAATTAGAATAATAAGAACACAAAACGGAGAATTATTTTTGTTTTGTGTATGTCAATGTCAAATACTAAAACGGTAAGGAAGTTGCAAGGAGGAGGTTCTATTGAGGCGAGATATTTCTAGGCTATTGTCTAAAAGGTTTAGGGCTAGATGGTTTGGATGGGTTTCCAAGTGTAGCGTAGGCTAATTTCTTGTATCTTCTCTTGAATTGTTTGAATATTGAGGTCTCGATGGAGTGCTGCATTAGACATGTACCAAGGTGCTGATGAGATGACTCTTAAAATTTTTCACTGGAATCTTTGAAGAATTGATAACTTTGTTCTGCTGGCTGTGCCCCAGATTTGGATTCCATATGTCCATACAGGAAGTAGGATGGTTTTATAAATTAGCAAATAAATTTACATGATGTTCTAATTCCTTGTGTGATCCAAGTATTACGTTTTCGTGAAATGTTTGTTTTTTTCAAACTTCCGCAAGTAGTACGTAAATAATTTTATGATAGCTATTGTAAATGCCTTGCACATGCGTGTTTTATTTATTGTGTGGTATTCATGTTATTAGTCATTCTAAAAATTTGTGCATCGTGAGCACTGTAACTTAGATTATTCATTATCATTTCATATCTAGTTGTGGTTGTGTTTATTATAATTTGATCTATTGCTGTTTGTGATTTATGTGTATTCCGCTTAGGTACGTTCACTGTAATATCTAAATTAGAAACTGTAATATCTAAACTAGAAAAAAAGAATGAATTAAATTGAGAAATTGCTCTTCTTTGTGGGATTTGCTAAGAAAATCAATATTAAAATCTCCTCATACAACAATGGATTTAAAAGAGAGATTACTAATTTTGTTCAGAGTTATCTCTAGATTTTCTAATAAATTAAAATAATCTAATGCTCGCTTTGTTGGAGGTCTGTAGATACAAAGTAAGATAATTTTGAGCGCAGTAAGTTTCAAACGACTGTTATTTCAAAAACTTTTTCGACTGCATATAAATTGAATTCTGACAAGAAGGTAGAATCTATATTATTTCTTACGTAAATACACGAATCTTTGTAAGCAGGGTCCTTATTCGATTCCCTTGCTGGACAATACGATCCTGCAAGGTAAAAACTAGGAATTTGGAGTGTGGTTAGATCATTATTAGTCCTATATTAGTTATTTTTAGATCGTTATTAGCTTCGCATTCGTCTACGCCAATTTTAAGATTAGATATCTACTTAGTGCTTGAACCAGTTTAATCGGTTTCCTTGATTGTTTTTATTAGTATGAATATATAAAATATATTTGGTCAAAGTATAATCAAATAAAAATTTCCTATCTAAACCTCTTAACTGATGGCAAAGAACGTCAGATGATAACTGAAATGTTCATCAGGCATTAGAACGTTCGGTTATGATTATGGTACGACAATGATGGCAAACAAATGATGAGGTGAATAAAATGATATAAACGGAATTCGTGAATAAGATGAAAAACCCATCGCGCCCCAAGCGCAAGGTGACAACGTCCACTGCATATGCATTGCCCGAACCCGCAGCCTTTGGCTTCGCGGACTCGCTGCACTTCACTACCTCAAATGTCGGGTCGGGATCTTACGACCAGTTTCACCACCTTTACTTAAAATTTAAAGTTTGTCTTAAGAATTTTTAGGTAGACTTAGGAGACGTTTCCGTTTCACCATACATTTTAAGGCAAACTTAAACACTAAGTTCGACTCAAAATACCTCTCAGTTGTACTTACGCATTTTAAGTCGTGATGAAAGTGGTTTTGCCACCGGATTTCGCCGATCAAAGATCACAACGCTACGTGTTTTGAAGACCGATTGAAATTTTCAAGTTTACTTCCTAGTGAATTATTAACGAAATGAGTATATCAATAATTTGGTACATAACTGCGTTGCAAGGAAGAATTTTTTCTAACAACTCGTGATTTTAGTTTACGTTTACATGATCCCGTAGCTACTCTCAACTTTGAGTTTTATTCCATAATATTTATTGCATTTCAATTTTTACTTTAACTTAACGATCTCCACAACTTTATTTAATGTTTATTATATTTTATCTTGTAGTTCGTTGCATTGAAGTTGTGTTGAATTTTATCCCACGCTTCATTTTTAGTCGGTTTGTTGTTCCATTTGTAACTTTATTTTCTATAATACAAATGTACTTTCTCGTACATTAGATGAGTACTTCTTTCTCTAAAGATGAAAATATCGCAATCCTCTCTCCTTTTCCCCATCACGAAAAATGAATAAAAATAACTTCTTTGCACTAAAGTACAAAGCAGAAACAAAACAAACAAGGTTTGTTATGGTCACTAGGTGGTTCACCAGGGTCCAACACTGCCAACCAACTCTCGGACACATTTAAGTTACACTTCACTAAGCATTGCTTTAAAGAGGGTGGTGAAACGACGAACAACAAAGCGCGACTTAAGATCCGTCTTAAAATTAACGATTGATTTATTAAGTCATTCTTAAAAAGGAGTATATGGTGAAACGGGACGTTAGAGCTCGTCCCGACTGGGGTGGTGCACCGTTGGGGTAGATGCCTGGAGCAGCGGGCGTCGGACCTCGGTCTCCGGGATAAAAGCATTCACTACACTTACGGGTCATGTTTATAGCATCTTAGAAGCTCTGGAACATTGAAGAAATCAATCAACGCAGATTCGAGAGAAGCCCGAAGTCTATGCGACACCGAGACAAGCGCATGTAAATATGTCACACAAAAATACATCCATTTAATTAAACAAGAAAGAGTTACTATTTTCTTCTGTTTCTTACGAAACTGCAATTATCAGGTGCCAAAGAATAAATTACAAGTATACAAAAAAATAGGACTCATACTGACGAAAAATAGGACTCTTGCTGACGCTGCAGGATAGCTTGTTTTGGGGAGAACATCAGACGATGGTTCGGGTTAACAACAAGATTCGTGCCGCCTTGTCCTCTCTTGCCGCAAGAGAAAATTCTAAAAGACAACGCGCAACGTTTAAAATGTGTACCCTCTGCTGTTAATTAGAGCCAAGGAATCGTTATAAATGATTGAATCCCAAGTACGGCGCCAAGTTTGAATTAATTTTGGCCGCCTATGTTCTAACAGCGCCTATGTTTCATTGAAGCATATAGTATACATGACTTCCCTGGGCAATTGGCAAATGTTCTACACCATGGCCCATTTCTCCGAAGACCCGGTATCCTGTAAACGAATGTGGCTGCACTTTAGGTGCGCTGGCGGAGGCGACGGCCCGTGTCCGGGATCAGAGGAAGCTCGTCCGCCCCGGGCAGGGCCTGTCCAGCCGCCGGGCCGGGCCGGGGAGGGGCGGGGCGGGATGGGGCAGGGGAGGGGCGGGGCAGGCACGTGGACACGGAGACCTCTGCCGATTCTTTTGATCCGCCGGTCGCGCTGCTGCACCCACCCCCGTCGCACGACCCGCTGCCCGCCCCGCCGCCCCCGACCGACATCAATATTGAAATCTGGAGCACCTCGAAGCGTAGCTGATTAAAACGCCGCTCGGACACATCTGCCTCCCGCCCTCGCCGCCCGCCGCTTTCTCCGCCCTCGCCGCCCTCGCCGCCCTCGCCGCCCTCGCCGCCCTCGCCGCCCTCGCCGCCCTCGCCGCCTCCGCCCTCGCCGCCCTCGCCGCCCTCGCCGCCCTCGCCGCCCTCGCCGCCCTCTCCGCCCTCTCCGCCCTCGCCGCCCTCGCCGCCCTCGCCGCCCTCGCCGCCCTCGCCGCCCTCGCCGCCCTCGCCGCCCTCGCCGCCCTCGCTCGCCCTCGCCGCCCTCGCCGCCCCGCCGCCCTCGCCGCCCTCGCCGCCCTCGCCGCCCTCGCCGCCCTCGCCGCCCTCGCCGCCCCCGCCGCCCTCGCCGCCCTCGCCGCCCTCGCCGCCCTCGCCGCCCTCGCGCCCGCCCTCGCCGCCCTCGCCGCCCTCGCCGCCCTCGCCGCCCTCCTGCGCCCTCGCCGCCCTCGCCGCCCTCGCCGCCCTCGCCGCCTCGCCGCCCTCGCCGCCCTCGCCGCCCTCGCCGCCCTCGCCGCCCTCGCCTGCGCCCTCGCCGCCCTCGCCGCCCTCGCCGCCCTCGCCGCCCCCCTCGCCGCCCTCGCCGCCTCGCCGCCCTCGCCGCCTCGCCGCCCTCGCCGCCCTCGCCGCCCTCGCCGCCCGCTCGCCTCGCCGCCTCGCCGCCCTCGCCGCCCTCGCCGCCCTCGCCGCCCTCGCCGCCCTCGCCGCCCTCGCCGCCCCTCGCCGCCCTCCGCCGCCCTCGCCGCCCTCGCCGCCCTCGCCGCCCTCGCCGCCCTCGCCGCCCTCGCCGCCCTCGCCGCCCTCGCCGCCCTCGCCGCCCTCATCGAATTGCAACACAGGCCTAGGGTATGTTCTTAATATTCCTGCTGGATTTGATACTACATTAAATATCTACATAGTGAATTAAAAGCTGTAAACTCAAGCTAACTTTTTATATTGTTAACCATTAATCCGAATATAAAACTTAACAAGTATACGGGTACAGGATGAATTACATAATTTAGAAATCCAATTTTATAATTCCAACCGTGAATGATACGAAGTTACCGTTTGTACAATTGATGGTACAGACCGACATTTTGAATGTACGTTGTATCGTCGAGATATTTCGAATGAAGAAAAATCTTGGATATATTCTTTTAAAGGAACTACATAAAAAATCAGGTCGACTATCCTGCACTATTTCAACTGAAGTTCTGAACAATTTCTAGGCAAAAGTATTGCTACCCTCTCTGACTTCAATTAATACCAGAACACAATAAAAATACACTTCACAAAACACACACACAAATTAAATAAAATTATGACCTCTAATCGTTGTGGTTAAATATTGTGAACATACATTATATGTGAATGATCTTGGCTGTTCGGGTGACGCCGCGCCGAAGGCTCTGTTGCCAAGGCTGTGTTAGCAACACAGCCTTCGACATGGCGTCACCCGGAGAGCCAAGATCATTCAAATGACTCCGGTCCGCGGAACCCTACGACTTCACACATTATAATGAACATTAAAATAGATTACAATTGACATACCCTTACACGAAATGTTTTACTCTTTTAAAACCTCATATTTTTATCTGTACTAGTGATACGACTGGTCTGGTAATTTCCAAAATTTGCTATTGAGTTTGGTTTGCGGCGGCGATGGTGTAACGGTTAGCGTATTGGGCTGTCATAACCAAATTCGCGGGTTCAAAACCGATTTTTATGGGCGAAAAGATCCTTCGTACGCCTTCCTTCGGAGGGGAAGTAAAGCCGGTTGTCCCATGTTAGTAGATTTACTGCATGTAAAAGACCCTCAAGCCTAAATGTAGCCTCTGAGCCAAATTCAAAATGCCTGTGTCGTCGCCTAAGTTCTCCCTTAGTAGGTGAAAGGATTGTAACGAAATTTGCGTGGTCAGAGGGAGGAGCAGGCCTCGTGGCCTGAGTCTCGCCACGTAAAATAAGGCATTCATTCATTGACATTTAATTAATTCTAACTGCATAACTGAATATTCTTGGAAGAAACTATTTAGCTTTCAAATGAACTTCGTTAGCTTTGCTAATTTCGATGACCACCAAGAACCTACTTCATATGAAATTTGTGTGACACGCGACGCTATCCCACGAAGAAACCTTTGTTCGCGGCGAGCGCCGAAGACTGGGACGTCAAGGTCACGCTTCCATAGATTGTAACCAGAGGGAGCCTCCACACTGTCGTCTACCTCCTTCAGAGTGACGCGCTGTAAAGATTTCCAGTCTTCTTAATCTGGATAGCAGTTTCTTACGCCATTCGGGGTTGCGTTGCCAGGAAATTCGATTTCATTTCTTAAATCGTCCAAAGTAAAATTTACTAAGAGGAATGTGAATGAGATGCGAATCCCATATTCTTTGTATTAAATAAAGAGTAAGAATAATAATACAAAAAAAGCTGAAATAGAAACATTCTTCCATTAGATGTGCTTCCTATTCATAATTTCAATGTTTCCCGAAATAAACGAGTTTTCCTTGACGAAAATCGTATATTTTCCAGCTATTTATGACTTTGAATTTTTTGATATCATTCACTATTTAAATTTCTCATATTCCAATAAACATTCTTTTTCATTTTATCGTAAAATAGATTACCTTTAATGCACTTCTTATGTACTTGCTTCTCGGCCAATTTCTTTTGTTCTTCAGCTCGGTCTGGCGAACGATGTCGTCCCTTCTAACGCTTTGGCAAAAATGGCAGTTTCCTTGGAACGCTAGAGAAATTCTTGTGACGGTTCAAACTAATTCTGATTGGGCGATCGAACTTGTGTAAGTGGACGCTTTCATAAATTTCTCTTCTCCTTGTGGCACAATCTATGACAACTTTTCTGAATCATTTGGAACTTCTTACACTCTTTCGCGGAGGTAGAAATCAGTTTTTCGAGTATGTAACTCGACTTTAGTAGTTACAATGTGGGTTATTCTTTTTCGACAAATAACAGTTACGTTTCAGCTAGGAAACGTTTTTGGAAATATATTTTAAATGATAGTTTTAAGTAAAAGTATTTAGTGATCAAATAATACAATTTACACGGTGAGCTTAAAGTACTAAAATATTTTATTGTGTTTATTTAGTGTTTAATATAATTACTTGTTAAATTCATTAAATAAAAAATATGAATTTTAGTAGAATTTACTTTAATGTTGGCGTCATTTGATTCATTACATAGAGTCCACCTTATAAGTAATGGATATAATTAACTATTTAAGGAATACATTTAATTGAATGAATGTATTGAATGAAAACTGCCTTATATGACGAGCGTGCGGGCCCCTACAGCGGACTCAGGCAGAGCAGCCGGCGGGGGGGGTGGGTGAAGGGAGTGAGCGACTACGGGAGAGTCGTTGAAATCCGAGTCACACTTTCGCCCCCGCGGGACCTTTCTCCTGTCGATGTTAGGGCCCAGAGCAGTTCGCAGGGCGAGCGCCGGAGTTCCCATTTTGGCCAGGTCGGGGCAGGGGGAGGAGAATGGATGGGGCGGGAGCAGGGTGGGGGTTGACTATTTACTCTCCGGCGCCGCCAACTAATTTTGGTTCTTAGTCCCGTGAGTGTAATGCATATTATAGCCGCGAGGTGAGGATGTTCTTCCCCCGATGGACCATGAGATTCGGTGCGAACCTACACGACGGCTTGCCGGACATCTGTCCCTCAGAGATGCATCGCCCTACCCGCGGACTTGCTCTCAGCTTCCGACTATTTTCCCAACACGTGTGGTAGCATAGAGCGCGCACGTGAGTGGTGCTAGTAAGAGGTGATGATGGGACACTAATGAAGAAGGAACGTTGCGTGCGTCCCGTGACTCGTTTGTTATGGTATTGTTCCAACATACGCTGGGTACTGACCGGAAAATAACGGAAAAGTACTTTTCGGAGCGGCCTGCTGCTAGAATCCTTCTCCAGTCCATGGTTTAATTCGTTCTAGCTACCTGTAGCGGTAGCTCAGTGCATTAACTGATGTCACTGCAGCGCCTCTGACCGGGAGGTCCTAGGTTCGAGTCTGACGGTAAACTTTTCGACACTAGTTTTTCAGCTAGGTCGAATTCAGTCGCTGTGTGGAGGAGAATTCTACGCCGGCTGCTCTGATCGGTAGTTTTGCGTGGTTTCTCCGATCAACACCAGGCGAATGCCGGAGCAGTACCCTACAAAACGGACCACGCGTGATCTGTCCTTCCTCTTCCTTGTCCTATCCTTTGCTCTTACACATACACTTACACTGACATGCACCACCCTACCACATATTCCGGGAGACCGGTCGGGAGCTTAGACCTTGTCCTGGCTGGGGCGGTGCCCGACTAGACGGTAGGTCGGCGCCGGATCTCACCATCCAACGGGGGAAGATCACCGCCATCTCCCGAGAAAAAAACATGCACTACACTAACGGGACTAATGACCGAAGCAATTGACGCGCCTGGAAACACCAAAAAATCAATCAATCAATCGTTCTAGCTAGTAGCTAGTGTGGAAAACCCGCTAACATTGGAAATCGAACTGTATTCGCTGCAGAAGCAGCGTCCATGCTGCCTCAGAGGCTACCCAGCCGAAAAGGGACTAGAGGCCAAAATCTTTCCGCTCATAGACACTGCAGCGGTAACGGGTATTGCCACTGAGCCATTGCAGCGAATGAGGTGAAAAGGGTGAGGGGTGAGAGTGATGGGTCTGGGAAGGCGGTTGTTGAGACCGGACGAGGACGCGTGCTGGAGATGGGTGTGGTGGGGGGGGGGGGGGGGGGGGACGGCGAGGGGGGCGTGTGTTGACGGGCAGCGGGGGGCGACGAGGGGGCGACTGCAGCCAGGTGCCCTCCGCCCACCCTCCTCTCCTGGGCAGGGGTGGCTCCGAGTGGCCGCCAGACGCCTCCTCCAGCGACGGCCGCCGCCCCCGGGGGAAGGCGCGGGTGGCGCGCGCTCATCAGGCCCCCGGCCGGGGCTGGGAGGTGCCCCAATCAATGGATGGGTGAATATTCTCTTTCTCAGAGTAAGCGTTGGCTCGGTTGAAATTTTACCTCATTCAAACAAGAAATAACCGAATGCGTCGGAGATTTTGTGGGTTGGAGGAGAATTCTTCCGGTCGACCGCTCTTTATCTGTAGTGTTACATGGTTACTCCGATCAATACCCGGCCAAAGCCTTAAAGACGGGTCAGATAATGTGCGCTATCTTTCTTTTGTCATCCTTGGACCACTCCCATTCCACACTCACTTACCAGCACCAATCATGCCGGTTGGGAGCTTAGAGCTTGTGTAGGGTCGGCCGGTTCCCCACTAGCGGAGAGACTTGGCAATTCTCCTGACGGAGAGGATGGCAATTCCCGGAAGCTGACCTACCGGATCTCACGTTCCAGCGGGGAGCAACTCTGCCATCTCACGTTATATAAAATGCACTACACTGACGGGATTACAGTTCATAGCATTTGACGCACCCGGAAACATAACACCCACACCATACCATTAAATGCACTACACTACCACACATATCGACCGGGAGAGATGGCTCAGGGCATCAACGGATATCACTGCAGTCCCTCTGATCAGAAGGTTCTAGGTTCGAGGAGAATACTAGTGGCCGGCGGCTCAACACCAGGCGAATGCCAAAACAGTACCCTAAAAATGGGCAACGGACCGGGCGCGATCTTTCCTACCTCTTCCTTGTCCAATCCTCACCCCTTACACACATTTTCATTAACATGCACTACACTACCACACATGCCGGGAGACCGGTCAGGAGCTTAGAAGTTGACCTGGCTGGGACGCTGCCACACTGGTGGGAGATACCTGGTTGGGGCAAGCTCCGCTAGTCGGCATCGGATCTCGCCATACAGCGGGAGAAGACCACCGTTACCTCTCGAGCAAAAACACGCACTACACGTACGGGACTAATGACCATAGTAGTTGACGCACCCGGAATCCCTAACAATCAATCAGTCAACCACACATATCGCAAGGGGGAGGCGCCACAAGGGATGTGTGGCCGCGCGCGCTGGGAGGGCTGCAATGCCTTATCAGCCGGTGGGAACCAGTGGCCAGGGGGCGTTCAAAATTCCTACAAAATGGTGGATCTCCCTCCTCGTGTGTATTTAAATTGTTGGAGATTTCTAACAAGAAAATGTTTTCACATTCCATTATGTTTTCCCGTGACAGTCAAATCGTTGGGTTGATTGTTTAAATTAGTAACGCCCTCAACATACTGAACATTGCAAATCGTATCCATGAACATTACATAAAAGAACAAGCTGTATCTCAGGTCTTTCCACGGCAAAATGATTTTCTGTAGGTGAGATAAGCAACCGATGTAGCGTGCTCACTAGACTCTTACAGGGCTTACTGTGTACAAGTCTATATATCTTGTTATACCACCACTTTTGAAATATAAAATAATTGCGTTTTCTATTAGAATATTTTAAACATTGTAGCTCCAATTGGAGATACTGTCAGAAAAGACAAGAAAAATGATTGAATTTTACTCGCACTTGATTCCAACGAAGAAAGAGGAAACTATTGATTTATCATTTAATACAGAAAACGAAGCCAAAGAGTGTGAATATGCCGCGGTAATAAGAATCTTGCAGATATGTAAGTTACAAAAGACAATATCTTAGGAAGGCGTATTCCTTCAAGATATTGCAGAATTCGAAAGTTTTTGAGAATAGGGAGTAGAAAGAACAAAAATAGTCAGGATAAAAGGAAGGCTGGAGAAACAAATTAAAAATAAAATAATTCTTTTAATACACGAAGATAAAACTTACAGTAAAAAGCGAAGTTTATGGTGTTTTTCACGTGATCCATAGGTAGCCAGGATCAAATTGAAGATGATGAAGACATTGACAAAATATGTAAAAGATAATAATAAGGAAAATTAGTGATAATAAAAATGATAAATTTATGAAGATAAGGGAAAAAGAAGATAAAGTCGCAGAAGAAGAAACTGATAAGAATAAGGCACCCGAGATGAGGAGGAAACATATGAAGAAACCCGAAAAGAGGAAGTAAAAGCTGTCTCATCCTTCAATCGTGAATAGAGTGACATTTTTTGAAAATTTATATTCAGAATGAATTTACAAAGTTCGGTTAATGTTCCACTTCACATTTGCTTTTAGTAGCTTACATTCTAACTTGGTCTAATTTACTACTAACACTAAACTACATTTGATGAAGGGACTCAGAGTCCCTCAATTGGTTTATTTTACATTGCTGAACGTGTTCAAAAATGCATGTAACGGATATCTGTTATTCAGTCGAATTTGACGTTCTGTATATTTACCCAGTTTGAGATTAGGTTCCCAGGTTTTTTCCGCTTGTTCGAGTAAAAGTAATTGGCAAGGTAGGCAATACGGAGAATGATTCGATGGGCAACGTGGTGGTGATTTTCTATTACGACTGCAACAGTTCTGTTTGGAGGAAGCATTTAATAATTTTTTTGAGGTGTATCGGGGTTCCAATTGCTGATATTTTCTATGTTAGCCTGGCGCGGCGGTGGCCGCTGCAGCCCGCCCCAGCCCGGTTGCGCCGCGCTGCGCCTGCCAGCAGCGCCGCCGGCTATCCGTCGCCATGGAGAGCAGGGGGCGGCGGGGGCGGGGGCGGAGGCGGGGCCGTGGGAAGCGCGGGTTTGGCGGCTGCTGGTAGCGCCCTCACCCACACTCGCGCCCGCGCCCGCGCCCGCGCCCACGCCTCGGGCAAATACGCGCGATAAGTAAGGCGTCGGTCGCCGGCCGCCACTGCCCGGCGGCACCGCCACCGCCGCCGCCGCCGCCGCCGCCGCCGCCGCCGCCGCCGCCGCCGCCGGCCGGGCCACCCGCCGCAAACAGAAGCGTGTGGACACAGCGCGCCTCCGCCTCCGCCTCCGCCGCCGGCCGCCGCGCGCCTGCCCGCCGCCCCGCGAGGCCTAATTGAATAGCGAGATTTCTCCCGGGCGATAAAGCCCTCGCCTGGGCCAGGCCCAGCCGCGAGCCGCGGGGTTGCTCGCTGTAGTGAGAGAGCCTCGATGCGAAGAAAAGTTACACCTATCAAAAATTCGACGTTTTGGACTCAAGAGCCCTTTGACACGGCTCAGTAGCAGTCGTTGCAGTTGCAAGGTCCGAGGCTGGGAGGTCCAAGGGTTTGCGTCGCGACGAGGGCCGATTTTCGACACTTTGTACATATTGTTAGGAGCGATTCAGCCGCTGTCTCGAAGAGAAATCTAGCGGTTCGCGCTTTTTTGATTGATTGATTGATATTTTCGTGTTTCCGGGCGCGTCAACTGCTTCGGTCATTAGTCCCGTTAGTGTAGTGCATGTTTTTCTCAGGAGATGGCGGTGATTTTCCCCTCGCTAAATGGCGAGATCCGGCACCGACCTACCGTCGGCTAGTGGGGTTCCCCCTAACGAGCGGGGCACCACCACAGCCGGGACAAGCTCTAGATTCCCGACCGGTCTCCCGGAATATGAGGTAGTATAGTGCATGTTAGTCTAAATGTGTGTGTAAGGGGTGAGGATAGGACAAGGAAGGGAAAGGGCAGATCGTGCGCCGTCCGTTGCCCGTTTGGTAGGGTATTGCTCCGGCATTCGCCTGGTGTCGATCGGAGAAACCACGGGAAACTACCGATCAGAGAAGCCGGCCGTTAGAATTCTCCTCCAGACAGCGACTGAATTCGACGTAGCTGAAAAGCTAGTGTCGAAAAGCCTGCCGCCGTCAGGACTCGAACCTAGTACCTCCCGGTCAGAGACGCTGCAGTGACATCAGTTGATGCACTGAGCTACCGCTCCCGGTCCGCGCGTTTTTGTTTACGTGGTTTTCCTGATCGGTATGCGACGAATGCGAGAACAGTACCCTAAGAAACGGGCCACGGACAGCGCGCGATCCTTCCTTACCCCTTCCTCTTCACACTCTCTCTCTCTCTGTCTCTGTCTCTCTCTCTCTCTCACACACACACACACAAGCGCGCGTAGAGAGAGAGAGAGAATAGAGAGAAGAGAGAGAGAGAGAAAGAGAGAGACAGAGAGAGAGAGAGAGAGTATTACACTACCACCCATGCCGGATGACCAGTCAGACGCTTCGGGCATATTACTTACTGTAGCAGAGGGCCGCTGAGGGAGATACGTGGAGGAAAAACATCCACATTTCTGTTACAAAGTGCTCGACACTCTTGAGACTAATTATCAAAGTAGTTGCCGCGCTCTCCCTCACTCACTTAAACTAAAAAAAATGTTTCGAAATTTGTCCTTTTTTCTCAAATATAAATTTCGTAAAGTTTCCATGATGCGGTATCAAGATTACTACACTTTGTCTTCTGCTGCGAAATACTCGGCATCGATTAGAATGAAACTGTTATTCTTAAAAATAACAGTTTTCAGATTGGTCATGTTTCTTATGCACCGCGTGTCCTGGAAGGAGAAAATCAATTGGATATCGATTTTACGTCAAAAACCAGTTGAAACGTGCTAAGAGGAGAAGTGTATTCTTAAGGTTGTGTCGTGAACCAAAGCAGCTCTCACCCGGAGGTTGAAATACAAACCAATTGTTTGAATACAGAAGAAGCTACATAACCAGCAAAAACATCAAACAATTAAGTGAAAAAAATATCACTTATACTTATTACCGTCAAATATGTGATAGTCGCTCATTTTACAGAGTATGAATATCTTGCCAACCAAACACAAGAATAAAGAAACTCGAACTCAATGAAAATGGTTAACGGCTTTACTCCCGATGCTTTAATATGTCCCCAAACACATTGTACTAATTTCTTGTTTACCCAATCCCTAGTACTCGCCTTCGCAGCAACGAATCTCGAAGAAGTAGAATTTGGAGGGGAAAAGAACAAGAATAAGTTAAAGAAAATGAAGGGAGAAAGTGACGTTGCAGCAAGGAAGGAAGATACGTATAATGAAATGTAAAGGTGAAGAGGAAAGTTACAAATGAAAAAGGAAGATACAAAGAGGGAGTATCAAAGAATCCGAGAAGGAAGCATAAACTACTTTAATTTCTTATTTTAAATTAATACAGTAAAAATTAATATATATGAATTTCCGTTACTGTGCAGCTGCAAAACATTGGCGAAAGATTAATAGAAATTGTACTACAATAAATCTGAAGAACATGAAGGTTTCTGAGCAAGAAGAGATTTACAATAGCATTACAGGCATATAGCTTCTCTAAAATTTATGAATACTGGAAATTTCTCAATATTTTTATAATAAAATAAATATTATTTTGTTATTTCAGACTCATAGTGGAAGAGACGGAACCGATAGAACGCAAAATGTAGCAGGCAAACAGTAATACCATGGCAGTAATTTTTGAAGTGGCAATCGCCACTTCATAGTGCCTTAATGATGTCCTTAAATACCCTATACATTTATTGGGCGAATAACTTAGAACAAATATTATTTAAAACTATTGGTTCTACACCAGCATACAGTTTTTCGCATTTTTGTCCTTTTAAGTTTTGTACATTTCGAAACTTCGAAGATAAAAAAATAATATCTGTGCCATTTTGTGGTGTGCTTTTCTCCATCCGAGAAAAATATTTAAAGAACAAATGTAGAGCCGTTTTTGAGAACATTTTAAAATAATTTTTCTTTACTCCAAGCAAAATCTACGCCAAATTACTAGTATTTACTAATCATTTTACAAGGCCTTAATTAACAGACTAACTTTTAGAACAGATAACATTGAGGGGAAAATCAACATTAATATTCCAGTTTGACCATGTTAATTTTATGCAATTTTCGAAGATACAGAGTTTGTCGAAAAAGGAACAAGGGCCCTTTTCGGCCTTCTTTTCTGTATCTCAGGAAAACATTTAAAGAAAAAGTTCAGAGACAATTTTTGAGAAAGAAATTGTTTAAAAATTGTCAATACTTAACGCAAAATTACTCTAAAACTAGTCATATTTTCGAAAAATTGTACATGACATTGTTTGAACATCAGTCTGAAGAATACATTTTATTAAGGAAAAGTATATGTATATTTAATAAAGTTGTTGTAGAGAGACGCCGAAAAAAAATTAACTTTTGCAATTGTCAAAAATTCAGCGAGTTCCTCCTCAATCCAGAAAAAAATTCAATCCAAAAATTGCGCCATCTTTTTAAACATTGTGTGAAATATTATGTAAAGTATTGTAAAGTGTGTGAAAAGTACTCTCAAAAATCAAAATATCTATTCCAAGCTCTGAGGAGCTTGAATTGGGCGAGATCGATAATAATAATAATAATAATAATAATAATAATAATAATAATAATGTCTTTATTAATGGCAATAATTTATTAATATCGATGGGGGTGGGTGTCATCAGTTTTGAAGAAAATCGTGGGACCGATGTAGGCCCTAGCGTTTACCAAAACCAGATGGACAGATACGAGAAAACAGACGTTTAACCTTCAAACAATTTGTCGATACCAAGGCCCCACAAAACGTTGATTCTGATTACACATGTTAAAGAAAGTAGCTTACTAATTTACTGGAACATGATGTATCCACTTTTTCGATACAACGGTCTCACAATCTCACAATAACACAAATCTCACATGAGATTTTCTGTTGAAAAATCACGAAATGAAACGCTCTGTGGCGAAAAAAATGCCTGCTCCAGCGATTGATGCAGTGATGTTCTTTTCGCATATAAGAAGGCTCATCTCTTGCATTTATGCTGCGATGCTTGCTCTGAATTTCTTTTCGAAGAATTATACTGGAGAAGAGACATCTTTCCCTCTTGAAACTCTTTCATTGAGATTCTCCGATCTGTGCACAAGTGTCACTTTATATCAAAATTTAAACAGTAACATACACATACATATGTTCCAAATCTTTTCAAATATATATATATATATATATATATATATATATATATATATATATATATATATATATAAATTAAAAAAAGTATATATCCTCCTTTCAAAACCCTGAAAAATTGTAAAAATTGAACAGGTAGAAATAATATTAAATTAAACTTTATATCAACGAAACGATGAAATGTAAGAAATATCACATGACGTATTCTATTAATATGTTTGGTGTATTGTTCTTGAGTGCGTGGACGACTTCGCGCTACGACACTGGTCTCCCCTTGCTCCCTTACCGCTTTCTCTGCTGCGCCCTTATTTGAGTAGCGACGAGGGCAAGGGCGATTGTGAGGACAAGTCGATGGGTAGGGAAAGCGGGGACGAGTGCGAGGCAATGTCGAGAGCGATGGCAATTCCGAGGGCGAGAGCGGCGATGAAGACGAGTGCAAATGTGAGGATACGTGTGAGAGCGTGGGTCAGAGCGATGGTGATGGCGTGGAAAAGTGAGGGCGAGTACGAAGCGAAGTCGAAAGCGAGAGCAAGGGAAGGCGAGGGCGTGGGTGAAGAATGCGAAGTGAAGGCCAGTGTGAAAGCGAGCGAGTACGAGACGATGTGGAAGGCGAGGGCGTGGGTGAAGAATGCGAATGTGAAGGCCATTGTGTAAGCGAGGGCGAGTACGAGACGAAGTGGAAGGCGAGGGCGTGGGTGAAGAATGCGAATGTGAAGGCCAGTGTGAAAGCGAGAGCGAGTACGGAAGAATGGAAGGAAGGCAACTGTGAGTGCGAGTCGCAGGCGGATTCGAGGACGAGGGTAAGTGTGAGGGCGAGGGCGAATGTGGAGGCCAGAGTAAGCGAGGGCGAGGGCGAGGGCGAGGGGGGAGGCGGGAAGGTCGGGCAGTGCGCCGCGTCGCGTCGAGCGGCTTCATTTGAAGGGAGGCAGCGGCGGGTACGTAATGGAGCGAGCTCATTGCCAGGAGGCGGCGCGAGGCCGCGCGTTCAACGCCCAACGCTCGGAGGGAGAGCGGCGGAGACACTAGCGAAGGCGTTTTGTGCGCAGACAAACGCCACGCGCAGGCTCCCGCCCTCGCCCCACGCATTCACACACCGCGGAAGGACGCGCCAGCCAAGCAAGCTCTCTCTCCCACCCCTCTATCTCCCAGCCCCTCACTCCCTCTATCCGTCTCTCTCTCTCCCTTTCTCTCCCCTCTCTCCCTCTCTCCCTATCTCTCCCTCTGTGTCCCTCTCTCTCCCTCTGTCCCTCTCTCTGTACCTTTCTCTACCTCTCTCTCCCTCCCTCAATTTTTGGAGATACACATGGTAATAGAAGATCAATGTACAATGTCAGGGAACGTTAATATAAATTCAGTGACACATTTTATGTGAAAAAATTAAGCAAAAGTGTCGTGTTTAAATATACAGTAGTAATCGGATAAAACAATGAGAATTACGAAACAATTTAAAATTTTGTTATATGTTGTTTTTGCTAGAATTAGATAAACACGAGAAGCCAAACATAACAAATCATTCGCACTTAAGCGTTGAAATGGATGTAAGAAAAAAGGTTAAAAAATGAACTTACCAAGAAAGATAGTAAATTTCGCATACGGGCAGTGGAGGCGTTGAGGCAGTAGGAGACGTGACATGATTGTATGTATGTAAGTATATGTGTATGTACGTGTGTATGCATGCATGTATGTATGCATGTATGGGTGGTGGTATGCATGCATGTGTGTATGGATGTATGGATGAATCTGGCATTTTGAATCGATTGTCCAACTTTGCCTCCTAGCTGTATCTCTCACGCTTGTACCCCTAGTTTAATTTCCAAGCTTGGGTGAGATAAAAGTGACATTCCCTTCACCGTAACTAGCAATCTCCGCCTGCCTGAGGTTTTCTTTGTCTCACGGCAAATGAAAGCAATTTTTCGGCTATTTTTCGATCGACCGGGAATCGAAGGTTCCAATAAAAAAGGTAATGAAAAATGAAACACACCTTACATAGAGAGGGGTAGAGGGGGAAACTACGCAAGGGTACGTTGTTGACCCCTTATTGGTATACGACTTAATGAATAAAAAGTAGCCGAAAGGTCAATCAATCAATCAATTTCGCACTCTCTCACTTTCTCGTTCTCGCTCTCTTTCCCTTGCTGTCTCTCTCGCTCTCTCACGCTGTCTGAAAAATCGTCAGTGTTCTGATGAAATGTTTACTTTGAAAACAAAATATAGTAAGAAATTAAGATCGAAAATATATTGCATGCACCTCTAACGTGAAATGAGTTTTTATTACTCGTAATATTATCAACCTTGCTCGAAAAAGTATCTTTTCACGGATTGTATTTATCAAAATGATTATAACTTGATTTGCTGTTTACTTAACTAGATGTAACCCCTCATCATATGTTGAACACTTTTAACCTTCATCAACACTGATTTTCACTGTTAAAATTACTCAAGCAAATCTAGTCTTCAATAAAGCAATTTTATAATTGTCATCCTGAAACCTTTTTCTGTAACATTTTCAAACTTTTATGAAAACATTGCTTTGATGTGATTGATTTCTAAGAATTCAACGGAAAGGAAAAGCGTGGTTAATAAGTAATGTTTACATATTTATTGCAATATTTAACATTTTTTAAAAAGGTCGTTTTGCCGAATCCAGTTTACTTGAATCCCATATTATCTTCCGATTTGTGCGTATGAAAGAAATGAGTGGCAAAGAATGTTAAAACCAGGAACATTCTCTATAAAACGCAAAAACAACCGTTAGTAGTTTAGTGTTCATATTTTATAGCAGAAAACTACCATTGTATCAGTAATATTGCGTATTTTTAATACTTTATAGTGATTATTCCGCTCTTGAAATCAATACCGACCTACTATACGATTTTTCTTACCACTTCTCCCTGCTGGCCAATCACAAATTGTGACTCATCTATCTTAGGAGACGGTATATATCGATCGCTATGATGATATCCAATAAACGACGTATGTACCATAACCTCTTTGATTATAACATAGTTTTCAGTTCTTTTCAATATTTGGCGCATTTTGGAACTCTATTGGACATAATTTCATTCGTGGAATAGTCCTATTAAATACCTCTCGTGATTTAGAAATTCTCAGATTAATCCCCTCCTCCCATCGCGAGTCGGGGATTTATCGATAATTTCCAAAGCACTCGTAGTATTACCTAAGGTAATTTGACAATATCATTTCTGTAGCAATTGACAACTTTTTACGAGTTTTCCCAGAGCAGCGTAGCTACAGTACCAAAATGTAACGGAGAGCGTTTAGAACTAATAGCATTTGGTCACAATCTGATATCCGACTGCTGGAGAGAATCAAAACATTGTTTTGAGACATCAATATCTTGTTATCGAGGTTAAATTGTATTCCACTGAGCCGATAGCATCGCGCGTACGAACATACACAATCACACACGAATGCACGCATGCTCAAATTTTTCCGTTCGTTGTTTTGAGACTATCTGCACTTCCGTAGACGATACCCTCTCGCATGTAATTGGCCAATCAAATACGTGAATGAGGACCAGAGACGCGAAGCTACAGTCTTTCTTTTATATGAAAGAAATGGTTGGAGGTGTTTTCGCTTAATTCGTTTTCGTTTACGTGCTTTGAATTGACTCTCCATGGTTGTTCAAAATCTACTCAAATCAGTTGCAGCATCCTAATGTCACAACACGAGTGTCCTCACATAGCTTCAATTTTAGTCTTATTACTCTCTTATGGTGGGTGCGACCAACGGCCGGATATGCATCATGGCGCTGGTGGGGTGATTGGGAGAGTACGGTGGTAGACCATGTCAATCTCATTTATTTAATTTGTTTAATTTATTTAATTTATTTAATTTGTTTAATTTATTTAATTTGTTTAATTTATTTAATTTATTTAATTTATTTAATTTATTTAATTTATTTAATTTATTTAATAATTTATTTAATTTATTTAATTTATTTAATTTATTTAATTTATTTAATTTATTTAATTTATTTAATTTATTTAATTTATTTAATTTATTTAATTTATTCAATTTATTCAATTTATTCAATTTATTCAATTTATTCAATTTATTCAATTTATTCAATTTATTCAATTTATTCAATTTATTCAATTTATTCAATTTATTTAATTTATTTAATTTATGTGATTTACTTGATATACTTTACATTTTATTTATTTATTTACATTACGCAGTTGAATTATTAATGGCAGCACAATCCCGCGTCGTTGCCAACATTTTTTAACTCGAAATACTCGCTCTAGTGTAATAGAAACTATTTGCATGTGCAAACAAGCTTTAAATCGGATAGTATTGCTAACGAATTACCACCGTCTTCTCCACTCCTCTCACATCTCGCGAAATGAGAGCTCAAGACACCGTCATGATACAAAACGTGATGACGAACGAAATGAAAGCCGAAAAAAACAGAACGATAGCGTAGTCCTTAGGCGAGAAGGAGGCAGCCGCCCCTGCCACCCCCGCTGCCTCCGCCCCCGCACGCCGCCTCCGCCGCCGGTGGCTGGGCCGGCGCGCAGACGCCAATTACTCATCGAGAATGTTCTTTCCTAATGAACGGCACCGGCGCGGAGCGGGCGGGAGGCACGGGCGGCCCGCGCCACGGCGGCGGCGGCGGGCGCGCGTTAGCGGCGGCGGGGGCGGCGCCCGGGCCGACGCGGCGTGGCGCGCTCTGAGAAATGGAAGTGCAATTTTACTTTTAATTAAGTTTTGTCATTAATCAAGGGCGGTGGCGCGCCGTCAGGCGGGAGACGGCCCGTGGAGGCGGCGGAGGAGCGGCGGCCGAGAGACGCGCGGGCCGAGGTGCGGGGCGGGGCGCGAGCGGGTGCGGTGGGGCGAGTGGCGACGGGAAGAAGAGGCGCTAAACTTCGCAGGGGCAGATCGCGGCGAGAGACGGCGAGCGGGCGGAGAGCGGGAAGGCGCAGTGGAGCTAGCGGCAGGAAGCGGGGCGCCGGCGGGCCGGAGGGGGCGGTGGGCGCGAGGGCGGGGCCCGGAAGGTGACGCGGGCGGCGCAGGGCCGAGGCGCGGAAGCAAGGGGCGTCTAAGCAGGGGACGGAAGGGCGACGGCGGCCGGCGGCGGCGGGAGGGGCGAGGGGGGCGGGGGGGGGGGCGGGGCGGCGGGATACGCAAACCCTGGCTTCGCGCGCCGCGAGCCGGGATCGCCCGTTTAATGAGCTGTTGGAACCTCATCCGGCCATTACCGCTGTGTTATATGGCGTGCCCGATGTTCAACAAGGCATTAAAAACACGCAATTACAATTTGTGTTAACGAGCGCGGCGGGCCGGTGTCCGCGCGCCGCGCTGCCCGCATGCCCGCTCCGCCCCGCCCCGCCCCACACCCACCCGCGCGGCCTCCGTCACACGCGCCGCTCGCCGCGTGGATAAAATTAACAAGCAATTAATTTATCATTCGACAATAATGAGTCCATTGATTACATTCAATCAATCAGTCCATTTCATAAATAATAACGAGTAATTAGAGCTTGATATGACGACTGTCGTTATGACGGGCTGGCGACCGCGCGCCCTCCTGCCGCCCCCCGCGCCCCGCCACCGCCGCGATGGACGCGCGTAATGAAACACGGCGGGGAGGAGTGAGTGAGGGCGGGGAGGGCGTGTCAGGGGTGGGCCAGGCGACCTGTGAATCACGGCGCTAAGCTGGCTGCCTTCCCGTCGCCGCGCGCCCGCCGGGCTCCCCTGCCGCTAAGCCCCGAGAAACAATATTGTCGCGCAGCCACCGTATGCTGGGGATTGCCGCGTCTGTAGCGGCGCGAGGGCGCAGGGGCCGGGGTGGCGCAGGGCGGCCGACTTGCTGACACGCGCCGCAGGTGGGCCCCGGTGGCGGCGGAGGGGGCGCGGTGGGTGGGGGCGGACTGTCGCGGGGACGGCGCTATAAATTCATCTGCGTAGCGCGAGGCAAGCTGGCGGTGAGGCAAGGGCGGGGGCGAGGGCGGGGGCGGGGGCGGGGGCAGGGGCGGGGGCGGGGCGAGGGCGGGGGCGAGGGCGGGGCGAGGGCGGGGCGAGGCGGGGCGGGGCGAGGGCGGGGGCGAGGACGCGGGTACGGGCGGGGGCGGGAGCGAAGGCGAGGGCGGGAGCGAGGGCGGAGGCGAGGGCGGGGCGTGGACGGGGGCGAGGGTGAGGGCGGTGGCAAGGGCGAGGGCAGGGGTGAGGCCGGGCCGTGGACAGGGGCGAGGGCGGGGGCAGGGGCGACAGGGGGGCGAGGGCGAGGGCGGGAGTGGGAGCAGGGGCGAGGGCGGGTGGGTTTGGGGCCTGCGCGAGGTGCTGGCGATGACTATGCATGAACGCACTGAGCGAGACGCGGCCATGGCGTGGTGGGGCGGGGGGAAGGGGGTGTTGGAGGCGGGGCTGAGCGAGAAGCAGAGCGAGGTGCAGAGCATGGCACGGGAAGCGAAGGGGGCGCCTGTTGGGACGGTGTGATATGTCCATGCACGCCAAGGACTACGTCCCATTAATGTAGTGAACGCTTTTTGTCCCGGGAAGGTGCAGGGTTCGTCGCCCAGGAAGGTGAGATCTGGCAATCGCTTTCGCGACGCCTTGCGGAGGATTTTCCTCTCCAGGTACCTCCCCACCACGACAGTTGCAGAGGGGACAAGCTCTGTGCTTCTGACTGGTGTCTGGACATCTGTCGTATTGTAGTGAATGTGTTAGTGAGTATAAGTTAGCAGAGAGAGTAGGTCCAACCCGAGGAAGGAAACATGGCGCGTGCCCCGTTGCCCGTTTGTTAGTGAACTGCTCCAGCGTTCCCGTGGGATCGATCAGATAAACCACGCAAAACTGCCGATCAGAGCAACTAGGCTCTAGAATGCTGGCCCATGTAATATATAGGTACGCGGGGCGTGGGGCACGGAACGTGCAGGGTCGGGAGTAGGCCGCGAAGATCGGGGCGGGGTGGGGCATGGGGCTGGGGCGGGGAGGCGAGGGCGAGAGGCGGCATTAGGAGGGGGACGCATGAGATTTCGCGGAGGAAACGCTGGGAAACGGCTGATTTGGGATCAGCTCTATTTCCGCAAGTCAAGCCCTCAAAGCTATATCGGGGCGCATGATCTTGGGCTTTCGTCCAAAGGACATGGAGCTGAAACTGATTGGTCCATTCCCGCTTAACGCAGCAATGATTTCACTATGTCTTTATGGCATGAACAATTTCTTTGACCACCTTCAATCCCGTTTGTATCGTGAAATCTTCTACATTTGTCGATATCATTTGTTTTTAAAATATGTTTTTCATCGTTTTTAGTTCTTATTACTCTATCCTGAATTGCTGCTACAATACCTTCAGTTTCCGGGTGCAGGTAACCATTGCTCAATCACTTTAAGGACGCAAATTTGTCAGTCATAGGGTCCAACAGAGAATATGGAAATTTACCGTGAAGCATCATTTGCTGCCAATTTTGTATTTCCTCCTTCAGAGTTGGTATTATAATTTTCTAGCCTTGGTTGCTTAAATTAAGTGTCAGCGCTCACCACCTTCTTCATGAGGGAATCCTCAAACCGAAGTATAGCGCCCCCAGTTTTTGTTCTTGGGTTCTGCAAAGTTTAAAAATATTAAGTAGCCCTCGACCACCTTCTCTTCTTAGTAAATACAAACAGATTACTTATTATTATTTTATTATATTATTATTATTATTTTAATATTCATTGAAAGTTTATTGGTGCTGCGAAAGCTGTATGTTCGCAACAAGTCCCTCCGCATTTGGGATTTAACTAGTGGTGACAGCCCACGTTGTAAATGGTGACACGTCAGAGCCGTTCACAGCAATAAATAGAGGTGTGCTCCCATTTCCAGCGCACATGGAAGATATTCCAGAAAAAAATAAATATCAAACTGAAAAGAACCTTTTCTAAATTACTGCTCTGCAGATTTGGTTTACGAGGTAGCTGTGTGGCCCTCCTCAAATACTTTTAGCCGAAAGGCGAAAATTATGTGTTGGTGAACTGTGTATTAAACCCCCTGAAAAAGCATATTATGTGAAATAGGCAGAAATTAAATTTTAAAAAAGTACTCAAATTTTCGAAAAATTGTACATGACCTTATTTCAAAATCTATCTTTAAGAAACAGATTTCATTAAACGAAAATATCTCTATCTTTAATACTTTAATTTTAGTAAGACTAAAAAAATTGAGGTGTTGCCATTTCCGAAAAATCGGGGTTTTCAACGAACATGAGACCTGTACCATTGTCTTAAACATCATTCACTCTATCCAACAAAAACATAAACAAAAGTGAGAGAGCCATTTTTTTAAAAATATCCCAGGGGCGTCTAGCAAAGTACCCCCAAAATTAAAATATCGGTTTCAAATTCCAGGGGCCGCGACATCAGCCCGATCGATTGGCGAAGATCAACTTGGATAAAATCGGCTGATCGCTTTAGCTAGCGTTCTTCACAAACAGAAAGACAGGTGGACAGACGTTTTGCCGTCATTCGATTTTTCGGTATCAAGGACCCACAAAACATGGATTCCGGTCACACCAAATGTTAACGGATTTGTTTCTATTTATTTATTTATTTTACATCAAAAAACAGTTGAAACTGCGTATGACGTGCTATGGGTAGAAGTGAATTCTGTGCACATTTTCAAAATTATGTGATCCCTACACTGAGTCAAATACTACATAAATTTTGAAAATTAAAAAAATGCTCTCATGTAATAAAACTTTACAAAAAATTCTAAATTTAGTAACTGGATTTATCCCCTTTTTCGTTACCAGGGGGCTGTAATAAGTTTCTCTGCGTAAAATTCACCGTTTTTTCGCGCAGCATTACATAACTATGTGTCCACTCCGTAGCGAGAAAGTAGAAATCATCAATGATTATTCACTCCTCATTGATCACCCCTGCCATCGTCCTCGCCATGGAAGGCAACGACTCATCGCCGCTGCGCTCACCGCCCAGGAAGCATCTGGTCTCAGCCCTCGTCACTGCCCGACGACAAAATATGGCTCTATAGACAAAAACAGCTTCAATGTATTGTAGAGAGCGTATCACATTTTGTTTTATTAATAGACTTCAATGCGACGTTTCGAAATCATCCCTTGATTTCTTCTTCAGGCAACCTTGGTAATTACATGTCAATAATTAAAAGATACATAAATATAAATAAAACAACAGATCTCTGGGCTAAAATATGCCTTCGTCAACATAATAAAACATCCAAATAAACATACATTAAAAACTAGATTTTCCCATCACACCAGAAGGGTGGTGGGAAAAAATTCCCTTCTGGTATATGAAGATAGAGGTTTTTGCCATAAACAGATCTGTTGTAAAAAATCAGGTCTTTAAGAAATGTCATTTACAATTTTTTGAAAAAAGTAGTTTTGGCTTAATTTCATCTTGAAATCAATGCAATTTTTTCAAAAAATCGAAGAAAACGCTCCAATTTTTTCTTCAATTCTGTCCGAGGATAGAACAAAGAACTCTTAAAAGAATGTCACAGATCTCATTTTCGTTGAACCCTCTGAATTTTCGAAAATTGTAAGTTTAGAGAAATGTGAGAAATAATGTGCTGAAAGTATGTGTATGTGCTCCATTAGTTTAATGAAGTTTTGCAAATAAAAATATTTAATCCGTTGTGAATTTGATCTTTCATAGTTATTGAGCCTGATTCTGAGCTTTTATAGTTAGTTTTAAATCAGTTGTCTTACCTAGTTCACGAGCTCGAAGAAGAGGGGGACTGGTGTACTATATGAACCATAACATAATTTTATTATGCCTCTTAGTGAATATTTATTGAAAAAACTTGCTTCGGTGCGTAATATCGGTTGTGACTTCTGGACACTTTTTTGAAGAAGGCAGGCTCGGCCCACCCCATATTTTTTGATAACTTCTCAAAGAAGATGCGGGGAAAACGAAAGATACGTCTATTTCGATGAAAAAAATAGGTTGTAAACAAAATCTATTCCCTTAATTGCGGAGATTTTCTCATAGTTGTAATACACTCCTTAACTCTCAAATGAATGCAAGGGTAAAATGTTACGCCATGTCTCGATTTTTATTAAAGAAAGGAAGTTTGCGAGCATGAACCTTTGTGCCTTCTCCTGTGAAGTCTAGGAGTCGTGTGTTGCTTGTGTGGTTTGGTCGTCTGGAACTCTCGTAAACGAAATTAGAAGTATAAATCTCTTATTTTGCACTTAACCATTAAAACTGTATTGAAACTCTCTACTATGTACTCTGATAAAAGTATAAACTAGTGTACGAGCGAACAAAAGCAACTGAATGGCTTATTTGAAACGTGTGTCCATGGTCACAGAATAGTACTTGCAAAATTGCATGATTCAAATGCAACAAACATCGCCTCCAAAAACACGCATTAAATATACGTTTTTAGTGCAATATCAATTCATTATAAGAGAAAAAATGCTGTTTACTTTACATAAATATTCAGCAAACTTACATTCTGTTATTTGATTCTATACATTGGGGAACAGATTACCCTACGTATCCATCTACATTCATGTATCTATTTCTGAATTAAATTCATTCTGACATGCCAACACTTCTTCTATGGTTCCATCTATTATTTTTATTAAATGATTTCGAAAAATATTATCATTGTTTAGATATCCCGTATAACAAATTTCTTGATGGCTCCTCAGCCGTCTAGAACGAAGCCCTTCGCATTTTAAAATAATGAAAAAATAAGAAGAAAGTCTTAGAAATAATGAAAAAATAAGAAGAAAGTCTTAGAAATTATGAAAAAATAAGAAGAGTCTTTATCCGAAAATATCATAAATCTATTGTTTAAACTATGAGTCACTTCTCGAAACGTCAACGCATCGTGGCAATTTCCACGAAAAAATGAAGATATTTTGAAAGCCCAAACTGTTACCCTTTGGGTTTTCAATCTGTTCTGGTTTCTGCCATATTTTCCATTAAGGAATAATAGTTTCAATTAGATTTCGCTCTCACTATTGAAATAGTTTTTAATGACATTAATTGAGATCATTTTAAATGATTGTTTATTACGGGTTTTGGGATGTGTTACCTGCTTGGGTCAAGAGGATAAGACAAGGAAGAGGAAGGAAAGATCGCGCGCGATCCGTGGCCCGTTTATTAGAGTACTGCTCCGGCATTCGCCTCAGGTTGATCGGAGAAACCACAGCGACTGATTGCGACCTAGCTCACAAGCTAGTGTCGAAAATCCTCGCCCCTAGGACCTCAGTCGCACTGCAGTGACATTCGTTGATGCACTGAGCCACCGCTCCCGGTCTGTTCAAATGAAATCTTCGTATTGCATGGAGGAGTATTGTGAGGTATGCGATTCATCCTGTCTACCAGTGCTCCGTGGCAGTGGGGAGCGCAGTGCGCGGGCTCCCCCCCTCTTCCCCTTCCATTTGAAAGCGCTCAGCTCTCTCCTCCCGCCCCCCCCCCCCGCTTAACCCGCCTCTTTCCTGCCCCTTCCCGCTTCTTCCCCGCTCCATCCCCCTTCCCCCTTTATCCCTCTCTTCACCGCTTTATTCCCGCTCTATTCTCGGGAAATCGGTCATTCCACGTTCTCTTCTCTTGCTGTCATGGCTCCGTCTTCTCTCGTTCCCCACTCTCTCTCTCAGTTCTTTCTCGGCTTCCTTTCTTCTTCCGGGCTCGTTCCATAGAGTACCTCTTTAGTTTATGCTTGTTCCTCGCACCCCCACAGACCAGAAAAGTTGAAGCGCGGGCTGTTCAACAAGCCGTGGATATTTCGCATTGCGCCGCTGAAGCTGCTTCTCCCTCAATTCTTACAGTTTTCATTAATGACATGATTGTTGCAGATGTTGACTTGATCACCATTATTATCACTCATTTCTTGATCACTATTCTTACCGGCCCGAAAAGCATTGAATGAATGCCCGTAAGGGCCACCTTGCACACTTTTTTCATTCCTTTTCTATATTTCTTTCACTACGCTCTGCTTAATTTAATTTTTAAAATTTTAAATTTATTTATCGAAAGAAAAAACAGTACAAATTGCATGTCAATTCGATGGAGGAATATAACATGTAATCGTTTCTAAGAGTAATTCTTCCTTAACAAATGTCTAGTTCAAATGGTCCAGGTTTTTCCAATATATTTCAAAAATTTCTCTTCTCGAATTCCCAAGCACTTCCTTCGATAAAGCGCCTTTTCCATTTAACCCTCCCCATCTATTACAACACATTTTCTTAACTTTCGATATTCTTTTAATAATTTCACAAGTCTCACTCGTTCAACCTATTCTATTCACACACTCGCATTCATCATCGATATGGCTATGATGGGGAAGAAGATGAACACGAACTAGAGGAATGACGATGAAGGAAGAAGTGAAGTAAGAGTGTGAAAAGATGGAAGAGAAAAATAAAATAAAAGGAAAAGAGAAAATAACAAGATAAAATAAAAAGACAGAAGAGAAATGAAAAGAAGAATAACTAGTCATACTAAAACACCACATACTTTCTCACCCGTTTTTTCCCGCAAAATTACGCGAAACGTACTCAAATTTTCGAAAAATTGTACGTGACCTTATTTCAAAATTTATCTTTAGAAGACAGATTTCATTAAAGGGAAAAAATCTCTATCTTCAATATTCTGGTTGTAGGAAGAATCCGAAAAAAAATTTGAACTTTTGCAATTTCCGAAGAATCACCGTGCTCCGCAAACAGAGAACTGCACAATTCTCTTCAACGTCCTTCATACTATCCAACAACAAAATTTAATCGAAAACAATAGTAATTTTTTTAAAGACTGAAATGAACTAGAGGCTTTTATTTATTTATTTATTTTTTATTTATTTATTTATTTTACGTAAAAAAACAGTTAAAAACTGCGTTTGACGTGCTATGGGGAAAAGAATTGTGTGCACATTTTCAAAATTCTGTGATCTCTACACTTAGTCATATACTACTTAAATTTTGAATTATTGAAAGGAGAAAAAACAAAAACCCCATGCAATAAAATCTATTTTCAAGGATAAACAAGCAATAAATTTTGAATTTTGAAAGGGAGAAAAAAACAAAAAACTCCATGCAATAAAATCTATTTTCAAGAATAAACAAGCAATAAATTTTGAATTTTGAAAGGGAGAAAAAAAAACAAAAAAACTCCCATGTAATAAAATCTATTTTCAAGGATAAATAAGCAATAAATTTTGAATTTTGAAAGGGAGAAAAAAAAAACTCCCATGTAATAAAATCTATTTTCAAGGATAAATAAGCAATAAATTTTGAATTTTGAAAGGGAGAAAAAAAAACTCCCATGTAATAAAATCTATTTTAAAGATAAATTTTGGCTCTTATTACTTCCTGCCGCGACAACATGGAAACGATAATTTGAATAATTGTATTTCCCACTGAATTCTAGAAGACGTGCACAGAAAATGAAGTTACATTTATGTCCAGAAGCAAAACAAGGGGCCATCTCAGCATTTGCTCAATGGATCACAGAAACTGGACGAAAAACCTGATCGAGATGGGGGTCATTGACCCGGCTTCATTTGACTTTACAAAACTTAGCCTCCCCGCAAAAAAATATCGAAATTTTAAATCCAAGGTGCCACGTCAAACTAGATCGATTGGGGAATATCAATTTTGGAGAAAATCGGCTGAACGGTTTTATCGCTAGCTAGACAGACAGACGAAGGTATAGGCGTTTTGCCGTCATTCTAGTTTTCAGTATCGAGTACTCACAAAATATAGAATCTGGCTACACGACGTGTTAGAGGTTTCTTTGTAAATTTAGCAACTGGATTTATCCACTTTTTCGTTACCAGGAACCTCTAATAAGAGTTCTTTTGCCGAAAATTCACCGTTTTTTCGCGTAGCATTACATAACTTTCTCGCTACTCCATAGCGGGAAAGTAAAAATTGTACTCGTACCTTTAATAAATGAACTTCGTATAATCCGAGGATTATCATATTTCAGAGAGTTTCCAACTGAACGACTTAGAACAACCGCGAATCTACTGGAGTCTAATAGCGACGTCTGTGAATGATGTGAAAATTATAGAAGTGATTTGTTGTGGAGCTATTAAATAGGTTACGGTTGTGGCATTATCAATCTCTAATGCTTTCAACTTATAAAAGAAACTGAATTACCGGGTTGAGTCGCTCGCGTTATCCCCTTGAGTACTCTTGAAAACATGGTAGTTTATTTAAGTGGTCATACAATTGAATTTTTCACTACTTCGCTATTTAATTTTCAAGTAAATGAAACTCCTTAACCTTTCAATGAAAATAGAATCCTCTCCCCCATGAATAATTTCTGTGTCTATTTCTAGGGTAAAAAAAGAGGGGGCGGGCGGGACGTGGCAGGGCAGGGCGGGACAGGGGTCGGCAGGGCAATGCAGGGCACGTCACGGCATGGCAGGATAGGGCAAAGCAGGGCAGGGCAGGGCAAGGCAGGGCAGAGTAGGGCAAGGCAGAGCAAAGCAGGGCAAGATCGGGCCGAGCACAGCTTAGCAGAGCAGAGCAGGGCAGTAAAGGAGGGGAGAGACAGGAGAGGACAGGTCAGTGCAATGCAGAGCAAAGGCAGGGTAGGGTAGGGTAAGGTAGGGCAGGCGAGATCATGGCAAGATCGGGCAGGGCAGGGTAACGCATGGCGAGCGGCCGAACAACGCACTTCCCCGCCCCCCGCCCGGCCGCGGCCCGCGCGCCCCGCCCCTTGATTTGTGTCGCGTCTTTCAGCGGCAGCATCGCTTTGTGCGGCACGTGACGGCGCATCGCCAGCACGTGGCCGCCCGCCGCTGCACCTGCCGGCCGCTGGGGGCGCTGGCGGCGCGGCCGGCAGCTGGAGCGGGCGCCCCCGCCCCGCCCTCGGCGCGGAACCAACGAAGCGGCAAATAGCAGCGACGTAATCGGGGAGAAACGCAGCGCCACGAGGGGGATCCCGGTCCCCCTCGCCTCTTTGGAGCCGCGCCTGCCCCCCTCCGCCCCCGTTCCAAAAAGGCTAATATATCTCCCTACGAATGTTTAACATATCACTTAGCGTCAAGAAAGTCGATCGCGGACGCGCTAAAGGGGAGATGGCAAATAAATGCAGGAGCGCGTTGCGGCCGCCGCCCCGCCCTCCGCTGCTCGCCCCGCCCCCTGCAATACTCTGCGCGGCGAGCAACCGATATTCATTTACAGATATTAATAATTACTCACGTTTCACATTTAATATGCATGCGTATACAATGAGTTATCGCTTACCAAACGCTCTGTGTACGAACACGCGCGAATGATTGGCTTTTATATTAGGACAACGTTAATATTTGTTGGACGAATACTTGGTATACCAACCACGAGAATGTGGACCGCTGCTTAAAAAAATGGAGACAAAATAATCAATTGACTTTAGATAGATTTTCCTCGACATAGAAATAAACAGAAAACATGACTGGCAAAAATGCAACAGTATGAATGTTCGTATTTTTGTTATTTCACTTAATATAAGCCCAATGAAATATACATATCTTTTAATTTGTTGACGGTCATCAGAACGAATAATAAAATACCCTTAGAAACCTAGAGTAAATCGATAATTGATAGAAGAGCTATTAAGGGTAGAACACATCATTAATGGAAGGATTATCTTGGATAATTATTCTCTGTAATTACGTACAGCTAATAGGATCGGTAGGCAAACGACAGTGGTTTAAGTGATTCCTTTATAATTACCCAACTTCGCTATTTTGCAGCACAAGATCTCTCGCGTCCAGCGCTAGAGTTAGCAAGTATCTGCGACATTCGAACAATAGTCTACAAACTGTGTAGTGCCATGCGCTGCAGCCCTTCTGACGAGGTTTCAAAGTACTTGATGGCGACGTTTTATATGGGAACCCACATGACTTCATAGCAGGCGATTGCACAGATATGATTTTTAATATTACTGCCGATTTATCGAAAACCGCAAACGTTTTCTGGGTTTCCTCATACCATTACATTATTAATCATGTTCTTTCTTAATGAGATATGTTCTTTAAATAAGTTCTTAATCCCATATGTATTTGTTTCAAAATATTAGGAAATTTTGCGTATTTTTGACTGAGCTCGTGACAATTTCCACAAAATTATAATCACGAATTTCCCAAAATTAACTTAAAGGGATTTTTCATTATTTTTTCAGGGATAGGGTTACATGCATTCGTAAATATATAGTCGTAAGATTTGCAATAAACCTCTGAAATATCTGAAATCGCAAAAAATTAAACATTTTCCTTTAGTTTGACATACATATTTTGAAACTGACCATTGCCGCTAGGATTTCATTCTTAAAGCATTCTATTCATTAAAATAATTTCATGTCGACTTTTTTGAAAATATTAGTAATATTCGAGAAATTTCGCGATAAATCGTAAGACTTGTTAGATTCAACACACACTGATATATTAAGAATGGGTTGTTGGCCTGAATTCAGGCGAATAATATTCCAGTGGTCAACTCAGACAATTCTGTAGCTTACGTGTTGAGTATAAAATCTTTGTCAAAACAATTAGTTGTATTTTGCGTCTGTAAACATTATAAGTGTGTATCAGGGTACACTCAATTAAATTACAGTAGTGCCATTTTCATCCAAACATTAGAACTTTAAAAAATTACATATGTATTTGCAGTTAGCGCTTCATTAGTTTACGGGTCGTTCAAGAGATGTCTGGAGCGTTAGATGAATAAAACTTAACATGTGCCTTAAATTACCTCCGAAAAATACTGTTTTTCCAACTCTTAAAGAATTACTTGAGTCTGGATCTTTACCTTTCATAATGTCTATTAGTAAATGGTTCATCCCGGTTGCTGTTGGGCAGAAATCATTGATATTTCCTCATTCATTATCATTTTGATGATCACATTGAGCAATCCGAGCCCCAACCCACTGCACGAAAGCAGGTCGTAGCTCGACCACAACAAGGCTTGCATTTGATCACATTTGCAGGATTCTATTTATCTAACTAATTTTCTATGAATCAATAAATCTTTTAAACTCACTCTCTCTCTCTCTTTCTCTCTTTCTCTCTCTCTCTCTCTCTCTCTCTCTCTCTCTCTCTCTCTCACATACACACACACATTCCTTTGTTTTTTCTTCCCAAAAGTGTGGAACCTATTATCCATTTTCACATCGTACAGGTTTTACTGTTATGTGAGCTATCATGTGGATAGCAACTGTCAAATCGTTTCCTATCCTAACACGTCCCTAGCGTATAGGACCCCTAGACATCACTCACGCGAGCAGCCCCCTGGGAGCAATGGAGACATTCGGAGAACTAAAAGGGGCGTGACCCACCCGCGCCCCCGCCCTCGCGTTTCAGCGCTGCACTCTATCACACCTCCCCATCGCGGGAAGGAGGGGAGCTCTTCTTCGCCCTCCAGGCGGCAGGGCGCGCAAGACTTTTGCTAGGGGTAGGACGGCTCCCACAGCTTGTGGAATGTTGAAACCGAATCTTCAGTGCTCTTCAAATCTCTAACATTCCACGAATACGTTAATTTATCGTATAAAATTGAATATGTGTTTATGTATTTGTTTTATTTAATTACTCTGGAACGCTTGGATCAATATCAATCAAACCTTGCACAAATACTTTTGAACTGTTGAGAAAAACAGGGGGTGTATTTAAGAAAGTAACCTCCAAACTATAATTTTTACGTAATACGTTGTTTCATGTATTGAAAAGCACCACGTAATGTCGGTATCACGGGTCGAGGAGCACTGGCCAGGCTGAGGCGTGATCGGGGTGTGTCTAGTCGAGGCGGGGCAGGGCGGGCAGGGGGTTGGGACGGGGTGGAGCAGGACGAGGAGCGGAGTAGGGTGGAGCGAGATGGCGAAAATATAAACAAAACACATTTGCATTATATTTAGAATTAATTCCTTTCCCTGTCGAACAGGCGCGGTCTAGTGGAACATTCTAGCGACCGCCTGCGCTGATTGGTAGTTTTCTGTGCTTCCTTCGTTCAGTACCAAGAGAAGGTGGATGCAGTGCGCCAACAAACGGGCTCGGGAGTCGCTAGTTCTTACCTTCCACACCCTAACCCCTTCTCTCCTTTTACACACATTTACACTTACATGCATTACACTACAACAGTTATTGGAAGATCAGTCTGAAAATTTTGAGGAGAGGCGATGCCCCGCTAAAGAGGATAGCTAGAGGAGTAAACCCCATAAGCGGGCGTGTAGATAGACGCCGAATCTCATGTTCCTGCGGGGGAGGATCACCACCACCTATAACGCATACACCGGCTCAGGTGGCTCAGGGCGTCCACAGATGTTACTGCAGTGCTTATGACTGAGAGGTCCTAGAATATGAGTCCCGGAGGATTTTCAACACTAGCTAGATAGCTCAAATTCAGCCGCTGCAGCGCAGTCGGGAAGGGAATTCTTGCGGCCGGCTGCTCTAACCGGTAGTTTCCCGCGGTTTCTCCGATCAACACCAGGCGAGTGCCGGAACAGTACCCTAACGGGCCAAGGACCGCGCTCGTGGGGAGGGGAGAACACGCTAGCCCACAGGAAGGTCGGCGCCTCACTATCCACCGTCACCAAGATCACCGCCACTTCTCGAGAGGGGAATCATGCACTAAACTTACGGGACTAATGACACTACCAGCTGACGCGTCTGAAATCATCAATCAATCAAACCTATAGCATGCTCCTTACTGACGGGACTAATGACCAAAATAGATGACGTGCCCGGCAACGCAAAACGTTGCCTGTCTCCCCCGTGGCGTGGGGCGTGGCCTGTCGGGGCGGGGCGGGGGGGCGGGCGAGGGGCGCCACCGCATCGCGTCGGCCCCTCGGGGGCGCAGCGCCTCTCGCGGGAGCCGCCCCCACCCCAAGGGCTGCAACTTTGTCGAGGTTAAACCGTGGTGTATAAACACTCAAGCGCCAGCAAGCGAAAAGATAAGGCGATTTCCTCGCGAGGTAGGACAAATCCCGGCGGGGGAGGACGCAGCGGAGCGGAGGGGCATCGAGCGGGGCGGGGCGGGGCGGGGCGGGGCGGGGCCGTTTCCGGAGGAGGCGCGCGGGCGTCGTGCGGGGGAGGAGAACGCCAGCGCTGGGGAAGCGGCCTCGCTTCGCGTAGCGTGGCACGACTTAACGGGTGAACAGCAGAACCTCTGCGGGAAGGCTTTCAAGCAGTCATCCCGAAACAGTCTTCGGCATTCTTGCTTGGTGTCAAGTACACTGACGTTCACTATTAATTGGAAAGTGTTACTTCTCGGTACGTGTGTCGCAACTGCATTCTGGGATGTGAACACAGGGGAGACGTGAAGTTTTCATGAATTCGTGCTAAAAAGTAATGACCGCAATTCATACGGAAGTACATTTGGCGCAGACTACTCATTTCAAAATGTAAGTAGAACTACTTTTTTTTGTACGCCAGTATTTCTGAAGTACTTAGGTAGATAAATATTTCCCTTAGAACATTTCTCCAAGATAAGAAACAATGTACGAATAATAGTTCATATATAGAAATTACGTCAACTTATTGAGTGATTTTCAACGTTCCGCAATTAGTAAGAGTTAATTAGGATTCTCTCGATAACAATTATTTGTTATCACAACAAAGGTTTCTAAAGAAGTTTCTGCTTCCCTTGAAAGCTAATTTGGCTTGGTATACTGGACGGTGGTGACTATAGTCACATAGTGAAACAAAGAAACAATTCTTGAATATTCCTTCGAACCCGTCTTGGGTTAAAACTGAAAGTGCCTTAAAGTGAATAAAATCTGAATAAGTTTAAGATACTCGAAATTTCCCGAAATATTCTTTCGAATTCCTCAAATAATATGAGTATCAATATGTTACGCTTTCTGGCTATTTATAATACATATCTCATCCTTCTGATTTTATCTCGGATTTGAAAAGTGGAATTTCACAAATGAAAAACGACATGAATTTTATCCTTACAATATTCTGACGAAGAGCAACAATGCTAAAAGTTCAGCTAAATGATCCGGCAGAAGTCTCAGAGCTGAAATAAATCATTTTGAACTTTTAAATCAGTTGAAGACTAATGAGAACGACGGAAATAGCTCAAGCAAACAAGAACGAAAAGGAAGCTTAAAATAAAGAAACTGGCTACTGGAAGACAAGTGAAAATTTAAAAAAATTGTTATTTTTCGTCTCCTATTGTAATTTACATATTAGAAAGAATTGGCCGACGTGGATGGCCGAGGTGGCTAGGCGCGTGTACCGACTCAGCACTTCGTTCTCGAGGGTGCAGGTTCGATTCCCGCCTTGGGCATGGTTATTTGTCCCTTGTTTTGTATGTGTTCTGGCGGAGGACCTCGCGTTCTGCTGACCTCAGATCGGAGGATCCCTCAAGAATGTTGGTGTCTAGTGTGTTGTCGAATATGCATCCCATCGGGACGTAAAGGGTAACTGGCTGATGGCTGTATCAAAGCCCCAAGAAAAAAGATAAAGAATTGATCGAATTGAGCACACTTTTAATTCAATTGTGGTTATAACGAGAAAACTCATATTAAAAAGATACGAGAGTTATTGCAAGAAAGGAATGTCATATACACTAGTGCAGCACTTTTCCGCAGGTAGTCCCGGGAGTAACTTCTCTATTGCACACAGTAAGCAATGTCGAGGTCGCAATCTTACCTAGAGGTTAATCTACCGTCTCCTATATTATTTCAGTAGTATACGCAACCTTTGCGGCTCTCACTCGCAACCAATTTTTATAAATGGGGTCTCTAAACAAAGAGAATTTCACGAAGACGTGACGAATTGCGCTTTGACTAACACATGAGGGATTTCTTTAAAAAACGCATCTAAATATTCATATTAAATGCATCCCACAACACACGGCCTCCTTCTTAATCTACATCGTTTAATAACTCCTAAATGAAGCGTTTTAGGGCCCTACAAACTAAACGTTTTAGGTCAAAGTCCACAAACAACCCTTCGCATACTGTAAACTACAGGAGAATATCTTCTTGAACATTTTATTTCATTTTTGCCGGTTCGGCGCTTTTCGATAATACTCCAACTGCTCAGAGACGTACAGAATCTGCAACTGAATGGGAAATTAAACTAATTACTTGATATTCTGCGTGACTGAATTACACCTCTCTGCTCGGTAATAAAATTGAATAAGAACAGTTTGTATTGACAAGGATGTATTGTATTCTTATCAATTATAAGAATATAGAACAAGAGACTGAGGATAAGAGGGGCTTGAAGGAAAAGATATATTACAGTCTTAATATGGAAATGGAAAAATAGGGAAGAGGGTGGGTACATGCGACATCTCGCACCGGTACAGTAGTATCTCTTTAAAAAAATCACTTATGGTAGTTATAATACCGTACTAATGTCATTGGAACTTATAAATGTGCACAGCTGAGAATTATGTCCAATCTGTATTGATGTTTCTATCCTGATGAAGTCCATTACAATTTCGGTCGAAATGCGGACGTCCTTGTTGTGCAGTAACTTTGGTTCCTTCGATGAACTCGACGATTATTCAGCAATGATAACAGAGGATGACCCCGGCTTGGGTGACAAATGTTTACATTTAGCAAAAGGAAACAAGCGGTTGTGAAGAATAAAATACATAGTATTTTCAATTGAAAATCTGAACCTCAGCATTCATGATCAGTTCACATTGCAATAGGATCGCGTAATAAAACTCGCTATTCTTATGTTTGTAAAGTTGACGTCTTATGTGAAGAAGATTGGAACTAACTGGATTAAAGTGTACCAACAGTACCATTAATTAATTCAAAACAGTAAAAAACTTTAACCTAGAATTATTATTTAAAATTCAATGGATTGAGTTCAGTATTTACAATTTTCTTCCCAACCTATTTCGTTTCAACATAGAGTTCTCCCCATTTTCCAGAACTAATTTTGTCCTGTCTTTTGAAGAGAATAATTAAAATATGTGGGGGCATGTAACAAACTCTGTTGTAGAGTTTTAAAAGGAAAAATTACTCACCAAACAATTATTAACTTCATCAGAATATTTTTTATTTTTTTAAAGCAATGTAACAGAAAAAAATATTTTTTCGAAAAAAATTGGGTGGTTGGATTGATTGATTGATTTTTTAGTGTTTCCGGGCGCGTCAACTGCATTGGTCATTAGTCCCGTTAGTCTAGTGCGTGTTTTTTCTGGTGAGATGACGGTGCTCTTCCACCGCTGGATGGCGAGATCCGGCGCGGACCTAGTGGGGTTTCCCTCTAACCAGGATTCTCCCACAAGCGGGCCACCGCCCAAGCCGCGACAAGCTCTAAGCTCCCGACCGGTCTCCCGGAATACATGGTAGTGTAGTGCAGGTTAGTGTAAGTGTATGTGTGTGAGGGGAGAGGATAGGACAAGGAAGAGTAAGGACAGATCGCGGTCCGTGGCCCGTTTGTTAGGGTACTGCTCTGGCATTCGCCTGGTGTTGATCGGAGAAATGGGGATTGGACACATCAGGGGTAATTGATAATTACAAATCTCATTTTTTAGTTCCTTCATGCTTACTTTCTATATATTGTACAACATTGATACAATCCTTGAAAAAAAAGAGCTCTTCGAGCAGAACAAATGTAACATGTCCAAAACAGCATAAGAGCATTTCCAAATACCCCACTGATCAACAATACGTATGATAGCAATAATATAGACGTCTGAATGAATGGCCTGAGTGGGAAATTGAAGGGCAAATCTACCAATGGAATTATACGTGTCGCATTTGTCCCTGATATTCAGGCAACTCCGTATATGCAAATGTTAAGATATTCGGCAGGGACGTGAATCTCCTGGTTGCTTTAGAACGTGACCTGCAGAACGCTTGTGCGTACAGGGTTGCTTAAAAAGGGGGGCAATTGTCACATGTGTGAATGAATATAACTCCGTTACGCAATCGCCTTCTATATATTCCTTGGAAAATGTATTTTCGACCACTCTATATGCTCAATAAGTGTTTTACATTTATTTTGAGACTTCTGTGTATTAAAATATTATTAGAATAAAACATTTTTGAAATTATTATTATTATTATTATTATTATTATTATTATTATTATGGTCGTTGTTTTCATGAATCCTTAAAAATCCGGATTTGACATTTATTAACAATGTATAGTAACATACTATTTATTTAATATTATTGGGAGGAATAGACTTCCATACGAGTACGGTTAAACCCGAATATACCAACTGAGTTGTCTCGGGTTTACAACAGTTTCCAATGCAGCGACTCTGACCAGAGGCAGCCGTCTGAAGGATTTTCAACACAAGCGACGTAGCTAGATCTATTCCAGCTGCTGCTGTCTGGAAAAATCTAGCGTCCGGGTGCTCTGATAGGTAGTTTTTCATGGTTTCGCCGATTAACTCCAGGCGAATGCCAGATCTAACAAACGGGACAAGGTCCCGTTTGCGCACGATCTTTCCTTCTTCTCCCTTGTCTTCTCCTTTCCGCTTACACTCATTCACTCTCATACACATGTACTCGTTCTTACACATACACTTATACTAACAAGCGCTACCTACTTATACTACCATATATAGTAGGAAACCTGATCGCACTGGGGTGCTCCGTCCAAAATAACGTGCCCCTCTGTCGGGAATACTTGGGAAAGATAAATACCGCAAGCCGATGTGTACGTTGATTTAATTGATTTCTAGACGCATTGATTGATTCTGGGCGCATAAACCACTGAGGTCATTAGCCCCGTAAGTCTACTGCATGTTTTTCATCGGAAGGTGGCTGTGATCTTCCCCCACTGGATGGCGAGATCCTACGCCGACCTACCGTCGACTAGCGGGGTTTTCCCCAACCAGGTATCTTCCACCAGCGGGGCACCGCCCCAGCCGGGACACGTTCTAAGTCCCCGACCGGTCTCCCGGCATGTGTGGTCGTGTAGTGCTTCTTTGTGTAAGTGTGTGTGTAAAGAGTAAGTATAGGGATGGCATGTGTGGTCGTGTACTTCTTGTTAGTGTGTGTGTAAGGAAGGAAAGATAGCGCGCGGTCCGTGGCCCGTTTGTTAGGGTACTGTTCCAGCATTTGTCTGGTGTTGATGGGAGAAACCACGGAAAACTATCGATCAGAGCAGCTGGCCGCAAGAATTCTCCTCCAGACAGCGACTGAATTCGACCTCTCTGAAAAGCTAGTGTCGAAAATTATGCCGCCATGAGGACTCGAACCAAGGACCTCTCGGTCAGAGGAACTGCAATGACATCAGTTGATGCACTGAGCCACCGCTCCGGGTCCGATGTGCACGTCAGGACCGGATCTCACGTCTGAACGTGAGAGGAATATTACTACCTCCCGACATACAATAGGCACTACTCTTTCAGGACTAATGACCATAACAGTTTACGCGCCTAAAAGAAGATAATCAATCAATTATTAAAACTCAATGGGATCTTCAGCGTGTATGAGCGCCTTCGAAATTCGGGGAAGTTTGAGACATGCAATGCGGTCACCGAGTTAAGAGTATGTGTTAGTGTTACGATCCGATGCTCCGTACGGGGAAGTAAGCTTCCCCGTACCGCCAACACGCCCACACGCAGGAAGTTGTAGTACGTGTTCGGATTTGCCGCGCTTCACAGCAACCCCCTTGGCCTCTTCCTATTGCACTGTAAGGGAATTTGTGCACAGCGTATCACGAAACAATATGAAGTACATTAGAAGCAACCTCGCAACGTGTCGTTTGAAGAGTGATAAGCGTTATGCACAATATTTTCGTTCTACTGCATTTTCGATTTCAATAATACAGGTGTTTCCGAACTGTGGGGTAGAGTGTGCAGTTAGTCTTCATTTCCCATAATGCCACATTGTCTCGGTTGACGCTTCGACTACAACTGGCCGCCAACTAATGTTCCATCATAATATTCAATTTAATTTATAGTGTGAGTAAAACCTCTATACACACGTTTGGAGGATAAAAATATTGGAGCACACAGATACTGACTTACCAGGAGTCTACGACGTCAGTTGATAGCACTTTCCATTCTTCGTGATCACGTAACTCGTATCGTACACGATACAAGTAATTTCCCATTCTAGCTCTATGACAACGTTAGTGTTCAGCATGACCAGGTTCAAAAAGTGGGTTCAAAACGTATATCCTATATAGTACTTCACGCTATGAAAGAACTTTCTGTTGTCTGGAAGAGCTCTTTGCTTTCTGCCACACAGAGAACTGTACCAAAAACAGTTTTACGCGAATGCGCGTTCAGGACACGGAACACGAGAAATATATCTTGAAAATCGGCCAACGTCATTCGGGCAGATTTACTACATAAACCCTCGGGTTTGCCTCGAGTCGGATACAAGTGTCACGTCTCCGGATGGAACGTGCATAGGCCCTTTAAAATTGGAACGCATGTGGAGCGTTGCCCATTCCTTGGGCGAGGGCGGCTCAGGGCGGAGGCTGCAGTCGCAACGAGACACAGGGGGCGGGGCGGAGCGAATGCCGCGGAGCAGCGGAACACGGGGCCCGCGCGCCAAAACAAAAGCGCGGCGCCGGGGGTGTGACAACACTTGCTGGCCACGCCGCGCCGCCCCTTCCCTCGCTCCCCTCGTCATCCGCCACGCTCCTCGGGGCCACGCTCCATCTGCTTGCGCCGCGCGCCGTGAAATGCGCCCCCCGCCCCGCGCCCCGTGAAATGCGCCCCCCGCCCCGCGCCCCGCCACGTCGCGGCCGCCGCCGGCGCTGCACCTGCTCCGTGCAGCATCTCGCCGCCAGCAGCCTGCTCTACGCACGCAGCGACCTCAGAGTCGACTTTTGCAACAAGATACAACGAAGTGCTTCCTCGGACATCATAGAGGGATCATTCATTCGTTCTTTCGTTCATTCGTTCATTCGTTCATTCATTCATTATTTCATTTGTTTGTGGGTGTGTTTATTTGTTTTTTGTTTGTTTATTGTTTCTAATAGGTGCGCTAATGTGAATATTGGCACACTCGCGTCATGGTCGGAATTCGTTTGAATTTTTTTCTGCTGGGCACAACATGAGCATGAACATGACCCATTTTTGAATCTTGTTTACACAAACAGGGATCGACCCTACAACGAATCGAACAATTTTACACGTCTCGTACGCTGATCAACAACCAAACGGATACATGCGGAGATCTAATTAGAACGGGAATTTTCAAAGGATTTAATGTATTTACGGATCGGATTTATTTATTTATCCATTTAATTACTTATCTACCGATGTGTTTACTATGTATTTATTTCTTTACTTGGTTAGTTCTTTGTTTCTTGCTTGTTTACTTGTTTATTTGTCTGCTCATTTCCGTGCTCGTTTGTTAATATTCTTCTTTGCTTGCATGCTTGTTTGCGTACTTGCCAGCTTGTTTGCTCATTCTTTACATGTTTCTTGCTTGCTTGCTTGTTTTGCACGCCATCCACATAAGGTGGAGCGGGCAGGCTCAGTTCTGAATGAGAAAGTGAAAAGATTGTGTTCAATAAAATGGCATAAAGAATATCCTTTGTACACCAAGTTGCATAACGAAATATAAATTTTAACTTTTCGGCATGTCGCGTCGTCGTCGAGTATTATATGCAGATGAACGTAACCTGGTGCTTGTTCTCCAACCTCCAACAAAGATACTAATCACTAGTAAGGCAAAAATCAACATTTATATTAATTTCAAACATCTAGATCCAACGAAGCCCAAGGAGCGGTATTCGGGGCTATTCAGGTGCGCATATTTTCCTGTAAATCGCGAAGGCTACTTCCCCCTCCCTCATCCATAAAATTGTCCTCGGATAGCGTATGTGAATGCATAAAATAATGACGTAAGTCTCCTTTTTGTTTGAGCTCCTGTTGTTTTGCAAATTCCAAAAAATGTTTGGCGTTTTCCTACAACTACAATAATGATAGTAGTAATTTTTTCTTTTGTAAAATCAATTCCTCAATGACCGATCTTGAAATAACGATAAATAAATATATTCGATTCTACGAAAATATAAGTAGTTTTTGGATAATTTCGGGTGAAACATAAGCTATTTAAAGATTTTTTCCTTAAAAACGACCCCAATTTTTACTTCTGTTTTCTAGTATGTATACAACGACATACGGACGGTACAACAAGTGGTGCTGATCCCATTTTTGACAAACTTTCTGTATTTTCGAAAACCGCTAAAAGTTAACATTGCAAACATACAATATTCACGATATGAAGATTGTTCTAAACAAAATATGTTCGAAAAAGTCTTTTCGAAAAATCTTTAAAAACAGTCATGCCTTTTATTTTGTGAAAAAAAAACAGTAGCTGGGACAATCTGCAAGCTTGTGTGTTATAGCGATATGTTTAATAATGAAGGAATGTAAGTTTCAGTAACTGTAACAAAGGGGCGAGGATAGGACAAAAAGAATAAGGAAAGATTGCTCGCGATCCATGACCCGTTTGTTAAAGAAGGTGTGTCGAGAAGTGCACCTAGATATTTTAGGGGTGGCGAGGGAGGCCGCCAGAGAAATGTGTTTGAAAGCGTTAACAGGTTTCGAATTTATCGTCGACGGAAAGTGATAATCCCTATTTGGGACTTGAAGGGATTTAGATGAATACATTTGTGGTACCAGGTTTCCAATATTGAAAGATCGTATTGAATCGAATTAAAGCTTAGAGACACCGATTTCATTGGCATGAGAAGTGAAAAACAGGACAGCATTATTAGCGAAGAGGGTAATTTCAGATAGCAGGAGTGTCAGATTAGGTGTCAAGTAAACGTTAAAAAATAGAGCCTGGAACACTCCCTTGTGCCAGATTGTATGAGAAAAATTCAACAGAGAATTTCTCGTGTGACTGAGAATTTACCATCAGTCAAGAAATATGGAATATATTCTAGAGGTACTGGAGTACAACGAAAATGATAAAGCCTATAGAGTAGACCAAAGTGCCAAATACAGTCAAAATCTTTGATAATATCTAGGAAAGTCGTTATAGAGGTGACATATGTGGAATCTTGTAGTGATATGTTCTGGGTCGCAGGAGGGGTGGATAGGTTGATAAATTATGGATAAACCCGAACTGAAATGAGGAAATTTAATTTTTTGTTATTAGATATGTTTGCGAGTTGAGTGCGGATCATTTTTTCTAGGATTTTGAATAAGGGAAGGAGAAGGGTTATTGAGCGATTACTTATGGGAGGAAGGATAAACAAGGTTTCAGAATGGGGATAATTAGGTCGTGTTTCCAGGATGTGGAAATGTATCCCGTGCGGAGTAGTGAGTTAAAGGTTGAGATGAGCGAGGCATTGGTTCTATTTGTTAAGTATTAGATGATCAGCTTTTAGAGGAATTTGTGTCGGCAGATTTTTAATTGAAAGTTTGGCAATAGTGAATTTTATATTAGTTGGAAAAATGAATTTGATGGGGGGACTGTGGGAAATTGAGAGAGTTATTAGGTATGCGCAATTTCAGTAGCACATTGTTGGGGGTGTGATGTGTGATGTAGGGGGTGTGATGTGAAAGTTAAGGCGAAGTGTTTGGCTGAAATTTTTGCTCTTTCACAGTAGGATTCTGCTTTGATATTATTGGTTCTAAGAATAGGAACTGGTGGATCAATTGATTGATTGATTTTTTCGTGTTTCCGAGCGCGTCAACTGCTTTGGTCATTAGTCCTGTTAGTGTAGTGCATGCTTTTTCGCGGGAGATGGCGGTGATCTTCCCCCGCTGGATGGCGAGATCCGGCGCCGACCTACAGTCAGCTAGTGGGTTTTCCCCCTAACCAGGACTCTCCCACCAGAGGGGCACCGCCCCAGTCGGGACAAGATCGAAGCTCTCGACCGGTCTCCTGGCATATGTGGTAGTGTAGTGCATGTTAATGTAAGTGTGTGTGTAAGGGGAGAGGAAGGACAGATCGCGTGCGGTCCGTGGCCCGTCTGATACGGTACGGTACTGCTGCATTCGCCTGGTCGGAGATCGCCTGATAGGAGAAACCTCAGAAAACTACCAATCGGAGCAGCCGGCCGCTAGAATTCTCCCTCAGAGAGCGACTGAATTCAACCTAGCTGAAAAGTTAGTGTCGAAAATCCTGCCGCCGTCAGGACTCGAACCTAGGACCTCCCGGTCACAGGCGCTGCAGTGGCATCAGTTGATGCACTGAGCTATCGCTCCCGGCTAGTTTTTTTTCGGCATAGTGTTACGTCGATGTGTCTAAGTTTGGAGAGGAATGTTCAGTAAGAATGTATAGAGTGTTTCCACATTTGTTGTTTTACATTTCGTGTTAATTCGAGAATATTTGTCTTGAAATAAGGAAGTCATCGCTTTTGCCGTAGCCGTATGAAATATTGCTTTAGTTTGATTGTTGAGATAATGTGTTGTGGGAGAATTGTTCGCTGTGGATGATCGGCAAAATTGAACGGTTGGTTGATTCATTGTTTGAGATTGATAATATGGCTGTGTACCTGAGAAGCTGTGATTGTTGCAGGCACTTTGGGTATAAGGAAGTCCATAATACGTTGGACTTCCTTAAACGGCCTAGAAGCAATTCCGTTTGGTAACATCTCTTTGGGCAGATTCGTTTCTGATTGAGTCAGTGGTTGCAGGTGAATGAGATAGCTAGAGAAGTTCGCTAGGATTCCTATATTCAATATATTTGTTGGGATATGGAAGTGTCCTGAAAATTGGTTTTCCCCTGAATTGTTGGTTCTGCAACACCAGGATATGTTTGCTGTTAAGGTGTCCCAGGAGTATGTACGGGGTTGTATTTTTAAGTAACGTTTATTTTTTTTTTTTTTGCACGAGGAGTCGGTTGGGTGGATTTAAAGTAGAGATAATGGTGAAAGGCTGGTTACACTACAGGATAGTTCTTATAGCAACTGTTTCGAGGTCTGGTGCTGGAGAGACTCTGGCTGGAGCTAGTTGTGGTAGGAGTATAGCCGGGAACATGGGTTATTATTTTGTTTGCAATACTAATAAATCAAATTTGTAGTTAGTTTACCGATGCATGTAAATTTTCTATTAACCGGGAAAGAAAAGCTCTAGTTTTCAAGTATTACTAATCTCGCTTTGTTAATACATGCACTAAACATTCAACTAATTATGGTTAAAAGATGGGGAAGAGCTTCTCGAGCTTAAGAAAACGTGTTCAGATTCTAAATCTCCCTCATAAACCGCATATGATTTTTACTGTTCTTTGACGAAACAAATCAAGTGGAAAAATGTGGATCTGTTGTGCTAGAGTCCATCAGCATTCCACATTACGAGACTGTAGACATTATTTATTAGGGTTTTCATTTGGTAATTATTTAAAATTTGCGGTAGAGACGTCGTTCGACGAAAATATATTACGCAAATAACGAGAAAAAACATCATAAAAACGCATACATGCGGTACAGCATTACTCTTGTAGCAATAATAATTTAAAAAAGAACTGCGAACAAACTCAGAATTGACGTCAAACTCGGTACTGCTCAAACTATCAGAAAAGAGGAATCGGTGTGAAAAGAGAAATCGAGGAAAAGAGGAGTCGGTGCGATGTGATGCTACAAAAAGCAAAGATATAATAAAAGTAAAATCGTTTCTGCTGCATAACTGTTTCTGACCAATTAAGAGACTATACTGAGCATCAAAAAGAAAGTAACATTAATTTTAACAGTGCTATTTACCATTGGACTGTATAATTCTAAACAATATGTAACAAGTCTCGTTCCGCAGCCTCTTGGTCAATGACCTCCATCTCGATCAGGTTTTTCGTCCAGTTTCCCTGATTCTTTGAGTAAATACTGAGATGGCCCCTTGTTTTGATTCTGGACATAAATGTACGAATTAACTTCATTATCTGTGCACGTCTTCTAGAATTCAGTGGGAAATATAGTTATTCAAATTATCATTCTCCACATCGCAGCAGTATTATTCTCTCACGAAGGACATGATGAGGGATAGGAGCCCAAATTTATTGCTGATTTGCCCTTGAAAATAGATTTTATTACATCGGAGCGAATATTTTTGTAAACAATCCTTGTAAAGAACTCTCATATTTTTCTGTACTCAATATTCAATTAGTATATGGGTTGAGGTAGGGATCACAGAATTTTGAAAACGTGCACAGAATTCACTTCTCTTCATAGCACGTCACAGACAGTTTTAAACTGTTTTTGACGTAAAAAATAACAATAAATAAAAAACAGACAAAAAATTTACAGAAATCCTTCGATTATTAGAAACGCTCAGATTCTGTTTATTCTTGCGATTTGATGCGCTGGAAAGTGAGTGCTGGGGATCATGCGGGCGAGCCAATCAGATGGCCGTCGAAGAGGTTACAGGAGATGCCGCCACCCCGAACGGGCGAAATGGGGCGTTTGCAGCCGGCTTCGGGATAGACCTAATACGAGCGCTGAGATGACGAACGGTTCAAAGTGTCCCGTATCCCGATCGTGTGTGGGCGCCGGGGGTGGCACGTGGGGGAGGGAGCGGCGGCGCGGCGCGGGGGGCATGTGCCGTGGCCATGTGCCGGCCGCGTGGCCAGGACTCCCTCTAGCGCGCACGTGGCTGCGTTTAACGGCCGCACCCGCGCCGCCCCCTCCTCCCGCCCCTCCTCCCGCCCCCTCCTCCCGCCCCGCGCCGCGCTACTCCTCCCGAGGGGAGGGTGTGGACGGAGACGAAATCCGCGGGGACCGAAGAACAGGATGGTGCTGCGATTAGGGGTATGGCGAAGCTCCATTCGATACGATATTTAATATCAATACAAACATCGCAAAATCGCAACTGCAAAATCGACATACTGATTTGATCGAAACTACTGTATCGAACGCTTCGATTGATTATTAGTGATTTCGGTTGCGTCAACTACTAGGTTCATTAGTCCCGCAACTGTAGTGCATTGTTTGCTCCGGAGACGACGGTGGTCTTCCCCCGCCGGATGGCGAGATCCGGCGCCAACCTACCGCCGGCTAGCGGGGTTTTCCCAAACCAGAACTCTCCCACTAGTGGGGCACCGCACCAGTCGTTACAAGCTCTAAGCTCCCGACCGGTCTCTCGGCATGATTGGCAGTGTAGTGCATGTTAATGTAAGTGTGTATGTGAGGGGAGAGGATAGGACAAGGAAGAGGTAGGAAAGATCGTGCGCGGTCCGTGGCCCGTTTTTTAGGGTAATGCTCCACAGTCGCATCGAATCGAATGGTGACAATACACGAGAAAAAAATAGAATATTTGCTTATTATGTGAGGGCGGCACTTCACCTTGTCGTAAGGTAGTAGGTTTAATCCTGAAACC